>VZTE01002090.1:681948-710620 GCA_013397775.1 Eulacestoma nigropectus | reverse complement strand
TTTTCCACAGTTGAATCTAGAACAAGCCAGAAGCATAACAAAATGTCCAGGAGGACAGCCTGTTCCTAAAGAAATGTGTATTCCTAGCAGTCTCTGAGACTCCAGCAATTCATACAGAAGAGATGCAGTTTATCTGCCTCTGAAACACAGGGCAAAAAATCATGAGTGCCAAACATGACACTGGTACACTTGTAAAAATTAAAGCTTTGGTCTTTGAAGAGGTGAACAGGTCACCATTCTGCTATAGTTATGCAACCATTATGGGTACACAGAATATTCCTTTGCACAAGGAGTAAGAATTCACATGGCTATCTTAATCTCACTTTCAATCTGTTTCTCTGTTTCAATCTCACTCGTGGCAAACCAGCTCTGAGCTGGGATGGAAAGGGTACTCACAGAAACAAGCCTATATTCCATCTGACAGACAGATGCTCGCCGGTCACATCCTGGGACAGCAACCAGGGGTCGACAGACATTTATGTAGTACTTCTTGCGCTCACTTGGTCTCGAATTATCCATGGCATACCAGTTTTCACCTCTCTTCTCAGATTTTGCTAATCTGAGCAGAAAGAGAAAGTTCTGCTCTAACAACACACATTCTTCATGGACTCTCTCTAGCTTTCTCAGTCTCAAGAAACAGAGCAACCTTAAGGCATTCCAGAGTAACTTTTCCCCCTCATTTTAAAGTGCTACAATTGGAAAGAATACTCCTAGGACATAGAGCGCAGTTGACAAGGTAGGAAGTTTTTATAAGCAAAACCATCCCAAAAGTCAGTTTACATCCTAGGAGGTAAGTCAACATACGAGAGGGATTTCAACACACTTGCACTCTAGACTGGCACAACAGGTGAAGCTTCTGGTGCTGTCTACACAGGAAATCAACTTCAGCGAGAACTATCAGCCAGAACATCAAACTAGAATAGCTAAGTTACACTGCATGTGTTACTTTCCTACCTTGACAAGTCGTATTGGTCCATGGTGTTGCGATCAGTCACAACACATTCCAGAGGAATTTCTGGACAAGCATGTTCAGTGTACCACCTGAAGTTGTAGGTATAGCTATCTTCTTTCTACAAATGAGCAGAATAGGTCAGGGAGGGTTTCCACACAGACGACTTTGTGACTCACAGCTACACCTTTATATGTCAAGCTTGCCATCTCCCCTTAGTTTTGGGATATACTATCTCAGACTGATTTGTGTTGGTCTGTCCTGTTATAGATCTTGTCATTCCCTGTGTCACCAAAAATGGTCTTGCCAAAAAAACCCGCTTTGGTTATGTTAAACTCCTGTCTGCTATGTCACAGGACACACAGTCCTACCATTTGTTACTTCTCAGACAGTTTGGTTTTTTCCCAGCTAGAAATACAAGATGATCAAAAGCACTAATAATTACATGGCCTAGGGACTAGAGGAGAGCGAGGTAAGAATCTGGATCCAGGTAAACAGCTTACTGTTCACTGGTCAAGGTAAGCTTTATGGCTGCAACAAGAGTCAAATATACCAAGAGAAATAACTATTTCTTTTAGTCTGCTTTATGGATACTGGATATTTCCACACATAACACATTGCTTGTACTGACCTAGGAGTTATTCTTGTCAGTATTTTAGGATGGAGATCCTTCCTTTCTTCATATAGAACTTCTTACCTGATATTCAGGCTGACCTATTCCAGCATCATGGTCACAGAGGAAAGTTATAAGGGTAGATCGCTGTGTTTTATTCTCATCGTTATATGCTGTACCATTTTTGTAGGTCAACTGAATCAGGCCATCGTAATAGGAAAGTTTGGAACTGGGCAGTCCAAGACTCCAAAACTGATCCTTGCTGGAAAAGAAAAAGGGAGTTTTGAGAGTGAACAGAATGCAAAATTAATTCTGTCTCTAAGAGAAGTCTTACAAATCTTAACCATGCAAGTAAGTTTATACAAGGCACCATAGTAAGACATAATAATTAAATAAGGTTGATTAGACCTCAGTGAGCTGGGATAAAAAGAACGCTGCCAAAAGGAAACTTAAAACATGAACAGACGTCCTCCTTTGAAAAGGAAAGGAAGCTACATATTGTTTAGATATCTAGAAAATTTTAATACTCCCTTCTTTAAAAGAGTGACAATACCATCAAGTTCTCATTCTCCAAAACAGAAGTCAAACTGCAGACACCCTCATCTTAGGGTCAAACTGGCCTCATCCAATTACATATGGGCAGTGAAGACCCAGCACTGCACAACAGCTCTCTGCTAGGTATCAGCTTTGGTTCAGAAGTGTTTCTTCACTCTGACTTAACACTGACTCTATCAGACCTAGCTTGACCATCTTCCCCATTGACCCCCTTTAGGGTCTGCAGTGAACTGTCCTTGGCTGGAGGTATCTCAGATAGAGCCAGCTCACGCACAGCTGCAAGTGTTTGCACTGTACCCCATCTCTGGCAGCAGGCTGACCTGGAACCTGAAGTGCAGAGATACTACCTCAGACATAGTTTGTAGGAGGCAAAAGCAGTGATGCTGTCAGAGTAGCAGTACACACTGAGACCATGTCTACGCAGCACACTTAGTAATGGAGATCATAAAATTGTTAAGGTTGGAAAAGACCTCTCAGATCATCAAGTCCAACCATCAACTTAGCACCACCACTAATCTTTACCACTAAACCATATCCTCAAGTCCATATCCACACATTTTTTGAACACTTCCAGGGATGGCAATTCCACCACTTCCTTGGGCAGCCTGTTTAAATGTTTGACAACCCTTTCCATGAAGAAATTTTTCCTGCTATCTAATCTAAACCTCCATTGGCACAACATGAGGCCGTATGGTGAAACACCCAAACTCTGGGCTTCACCTCTGCCTAAGGCAGCCACTGTTCATCCCAAGTGCAGCAAGCTCACATTCTTTAGGCCAGCTCTTGGAATACAGCTGACCCTCAATCTCTGGACTGTAGGTTGCCTTAATACAGCTGCAGCAGTTAATCTAGAGTTTACAGTCCCTATGGATAACAAAAGGGAGAGCAATGGGCACATTCCATCTCACAAGTAAGCTGTAAGCAAGATTACATGTATGTGTATTTGGCTTGAAACAGCTGGCAGTGTAATTACTGTAAATTAAATGCAAATTACCCGAATCTATTACAGGTAGCCCAGTAATTACTTTACATGCAAATTGATCATTGTTGCACACAGACAACAACACACCATGCAATGAGAGATCTCTTACAGACAACAGAATTAGTTACTCACCTTTTCGTTACTTGGCAAGCTGCCGATTTTGTGTGACACAGGTCATCAGGCAGACTGCCACAGATGCTTATGTAAAACAAGTACTCCACAGTATTAACTGTATAGTAACTTTCTGCCTTGGCCAGAGGTGATAAATCAAAAGAGAAGCCTAATCAGGAAGGAATAAACTTTATCAGTTCGATTTTGTCCTGATGTGTCTCACAGGTTTTGATTCAGTCAGTCACATGGCTAGTTCACCTTCCCCTGAATAAGTCTCCTTCTCTGTAATTACTGTTCCAGAAACAAAATGGACAAACTAAAAGCATGGTTTCTTACACAGAGATATTTACTTCAGGAAAATACACATTACATCTATTTTCCTACATTCACTAGGGGAGTATTAAGCTCATACTGTTCTGATCTTCCACATGCATGTACTTAAAATCATGGGTGCTTAGCATCAGGTTGAACTCACTTTGCTCTTGAGTATCATAAGGACTTACTTGCTGTGGCACAAGTTCTATCCCTAATGACCTTTCAATTTGCTGAACAGAAATACATACCTGCCTGAGGATCAGAGACTTGACAGTCATCTCCTTCAGTTTTAGACAGGACACAGGCAGCAGCAGTATACCAGTCAAATGCATATGAACACTCACGCTCGGCCATCAAGACTGGAGCACTTTCTAGATCACCTGGTATCACAAGAGCAACGTATTATGCATACAGACAGCCAGAGTACCAACAGGAACTAAGAATCTACACCTAAGAACACTAATTTCTCCTGAAAAGCAGACCAAGGTAAGTGTTAAAGTACCTCTTCTTTGAAAATGGAACCAAAATTATTTTTCACAAAGTCTTTGCATCCTCCTCTCCAAAATAAAAGTTTAGCTCAGAAGCAAAGGTGCAGGGCTCAATCTGTTCCTGAGAACTATCACAATATTTGAAAAAATGTCTACTTTGACACATAAAACAGGTGTTTTACTATGAAGCAATAGCAGTATTAGGAAATAGTGCATCATCTGATCCTAACAGCCAGCACACTTGGAAGTTTCAATTTCCTCAGGCTGAGGTAGAGGAAAACGGGTTTTCTATTTCCCTGGGAGATAGTTAACTATCAGGCTATTACAATCAACATGAACAATATTAACTTCTGCAAATGTTTCTGCTTTTCATAAACTGCCAGCAGTTTAGATACAAACCATACTTATTGGAAAAGAAGGCTAAAGTATCTGACCTCAGTTCAGAACCACTCTTTCCCGTTAAGACAATCTAAGGAAAGTGCTTCATATAGCTTCCAGATATTTATGGAGTTTTAAACACTTAAACAATACTTTAATCATGTTTGGAAGAATCTTATTTCAAGAGACCTACTCAAGGGTTTTTAAAGTGTACTTGTATAAAAGGTAAATAGAACTAAATACCTACAATTACATTGCCATCATTCTACTAAACAAACCACAATGCTTCAAGCTTTTTCATATAAAGAGATAAAAGACAAAAGCACATGCTAATATTTAGCACTCATGTCTGGACTTATTAGATGACCTTCAGTTTTTAACTGGATCAATGAACAGGGTGTGGATATTCTTACCTGGTCTGCATATTAGAGTGAGGACTGTTTGGATTTTTTCTTTAGAACCACAGCTATCTCCATTTGAATAGATAAGTTGAATATTTTCTCCAACCTTTTTAGGAGAAGATACAAATGTTCCAAGATTCTTACTGTTGTTTTGCTTATCTGTAAAGACAGTAAATACAGAACTTTTGTTTCTCTGAAAAGAAGTGAAGCTTCTGTTAGATCCTAAGACTTTCCATTTGTCTAGTTAATGAGAAAACATTAATTTTACCTTCCAAACCACACTACAAAGACTATGGGTCTTTGGTTAGAAAAAGCTACTTGCATTATTTCTTCAAGCATCTTTGAGATCACAAGAGAAACATGTTCCTAACTTCTGTTTCCTCGAATAAATGAAGGCACTCAGGACAACCAACACCATTTGCAGAGAAAGTGCCAAGCCCTCGGAGGCTTAAACAAAACAACGAACCAAAAAAACTCCAGAAATACTAGGAACAAAAACCCCCGACTCACCTACAGAGCAAATAGCAGCACCATCTGGACAGTTGGAAGCTCCTCCTCTTTTCCACACTTTATGGCAGACATTGATGTAGTAATGTTTCCTTTCTACCTCTGAAAAGCTACTGTCCAGAGCTTCCCAGTTCTGGGCTGACTCTAAAACACAGAGAGTCGTTAAGAACAAGACATCTGGCTAAATTGTTCCAGCATTTCCATGCCAAAATGCCTTTTATTATAGGGGATTCCACATTTGTGTGATGACCTCTCCTTCAGAGCATCCCCCAGCACACAGAAGCCCTAATCTAAGCTCCATTCCCCCACCATCTGAGATTACACCTACATCTGTCCCATGAAGCCATAGCTGCCAAATCCTGCCATTTTTGGATGGGTACAAAGGTATTCCCTTCGCACAAACCACTGGGTGGAGGCTGCTGACCCATGGCAGATTCTGGCTAGCACCGGTTGCCAGAGAGATGGTGGATGCCCCATCCCTGGAAGTGTTCAAGGCCAGGTTCGATGGGGCTTCAAGCAAACTGGTCTAGTGGAAGGTGTCCCTACCCATGACAGAGGTGTTGGGCTAGATGATCTTTAATAGTCCCTTCCAACCCAAACTGTGATTCTGTGACTTAGAACCACTCAAGATGGCAGCAACCAAGGCAGTCATGGACACAACTACTTTCATAACGTGCTCAGTCTGTTTGGAATTAGAGAAGCAAACACCAGCATTCACCCAGAAATTCACTAAGAACAGCAAAAGCTGACTAATATTCAGCTAAAGAATAGTACTAGAGATGGCATGTAAACTCAGAACAAAAGTAACTGAAAGCTAGTTTTTATTGCCATACCTGAACTGCGGATAAGAGGTGACAAGTCATAGTGTTTTCTCTTATCAGTAACTCTGCAAAGGAGATCTTTTTTCTCTTTAACACATGCATATTTTGTATCCCAGGTAAAAAAATAGGTGCAGTCAACTTCACCGGTGAATACTGGAGTTCCTTTACCATCATTACCTTAACACGGAAAACAGATGAACAGATATTAGGTTACTAGTGGGGGAAGGGGAAAAAAGCAAGGAGACTTCAGGACTAGCAATGAGCAAGGAAGACAAAAAATCCTTTTGCTGCAGAGGACTTGCGTTTCTGGCTTTTTTACCGTTGTCTAAGAAAAAAAAGGCTCTTTTATACTTTCATCTTCCCAGTCATCAGTGTAAATTTAGACTAGCAGTGCTACTACATAGCACATCCTGCCAGCCATCGAAATTACTTCTTACTGTAACAATATTTATTTCTTGTGTTAGCTGTGGCTCAAAGCAAGCATTCATTTGAGCATAAGGTCTACTAGCAAGCACAAAAGTCAAACCCTGAGCAGAGCTGTCACAGCTTGTTAAACTCACCTGCTGTTTCATTGCACTCGAAGTTGATGACAGTCATTCTCTGAAAGCCGGAACTACATGCATCCCCATTCGGATAAATTAAAGTGAGATCCCCATCAGAGTATCTGAGTAAGAAGTCAGTTTTAGATAGAAATGTGGGGTCAGACAATCACACAGTGTTCTTCACATAACAGAAGTCACATTCTTGTTCAATTATTAATTGTCTCACTCCATGGGAAAACAAATGCTAGTTCAACATCAATACTGACATTTCTACAGCAACAACGGCTTGCATCCTCTGATTTTTCTGATCACTTTTCATTAATTTCTATAGAGTTTAAAGAATGCTCTAAAGCTCCCCTAGGTATGGTGGAATACCTATTCCCATTAGTTTATTGCGTGGCTGTTTTTGGAAGTGGAGGAAGTCATACTTCCTGGAAGATCACTGCAACAAATCTGTCACAGACAAAGTGGAAGATCGTATCTACATGAATTAATCTCTGCTTTACAACTTCATGCAAACTATTGTCCCTATATGCTACTTGGGAATCAGCTTCTTCTGATACTGCTTTACATGTAAAACATGAAAAAAAGGAGGACAACAGGCAGTACAGCACAATCTGCAATTGGGACAACTAAGTCAGTGGAAGTCTTCCTGTCTAGACAAGGGCCTCTGCCAACCTCACCAGCTCTTCTGTTTGCTAATGCTATCCTGGTATACTGTCACAGTTTTTCTAACAAAAAAATGAGCAAAAATGCTTGCATTTTGTATCAACTATTGATTACATGACAAGTAAGTAAGCATCAAAGCAGGAAACAAAGACCAGTCAGACCAGTTAGCGGGGCTAAAGAGCACTTACACACCTTAGGGTTTGGTTTGCAAATCTTCCTGCCACTTTTTTCTGGTTATTTGAACGTTTTACTTGGCAAGATGAAATATATTGTGTACCGTCCTTGCAGTTCCCTGCAGTGGTTTTCCCACACACATTCAAGTAATAATAATACTCCTCTTTGTCATCTTTGGCGAAATAGGGTGAGACATATTCTGAATGAATAACAAACAAAAAAGTGTTTTAACACACATCAAGACAGACATGAAACTCCAAATATCTACAGAGGACATTTTTTCTGTCCCTAAATACAGAAATGCAAAACTGGCTAGTAACAACCACAAACACAAAAGAAAAATACTGAGCTTACCTGAAAACTGATTAAGTGGACTTAAATCAATGGAGATATCATGTTGCTCATTAGTCAGGAGACAGGTCTTACTCTCCAGGTAATCCCTGTGACAGGCATACTCAGTAACCCACTCAATTTCATACCGGCAATTTGTTTTTGCTGTCAGTTTGGGACCTGCACTCTGATACAGAAGTGAAAAGAATTTAAACTATAAGTAGATTTACTTGAAATATAATCTTTAAAGCAACAGTATCACATTCCTCTAAGATCAGGAACAACTACTTCACCTCTAAATTACTTAAGATGAGAAAACATTGTTTCTGGCCTCTCAGAAATAGGTGTTATAAATGATGTGGCAAACTATTACAAGTCTAAGCAGAAGTAAAGCATCAGACACTAGGAGAAGGACAGAAGAAGTAATAGTACTTTAAAAAGTACTTTTCCTCAATGTGTTGGGAAAAGCAAAGATATGAGCCCAAATGGCCTAAGCTTGGATTGTGTTTGCCTCAGAGAAGTCCTCAATGCAGGGAATAGAGATCAAATGTTCTCTGAAGGCAAAGGAGACTCTTAGACACTGGTGTTTTAGCAACTTTGACTCCCTTGATCCAAATCAAGACATAGACATTTGAGAACTCTTTAGCCAATACTTCTGTCAGATGAGTTTTCTGTAGTGAAATACTTTTGCACGTCCGGGAGAAGCAGTAGTCTTGGTTTTCCGCACTTTAAAATGAAACAATAGAAATTCAAATTGTTTCATAGATCTGTATTTCTGCCATCCACTAGAACAACTGGCAGATACAGAGGTATCAGGACACTTACAGGCACAAGTATCACCAGTAATATTTCTCATACTACAAGAGTGCATAGCTATAGCGAGGTAGTACAAAGTGACAGTAGACAAGAGCCAGGTTTGTTTCTGCAGCAAGAAGAGTGAAGTATGGTACCTATCTAGGTCAGATGATTGACTAAACATTAAACCAAGAATTAGCCAGACAAGAGCTCCCTCTTCACTAACCTGCAATGAAAAGCAACAAGATATGAAATGGTAGAGCATTAGCATTTGCCACCTTGGCCCAATTCAAGGAGTGTACGTTGTTGAAATTACCCAGCATCACATCGAAGTAACTGTCACACTGCATTCAAGTTAGGCTAAGACAGTGTCCTACATAAACTGAGTTGTTGCTTAACACTACAGATGTTATTCGAAGTTAAAAAGAATTCAGGAGCCTGCTTAGTAAGTGACAGACTCCTGCCATTCAATGACACTTACTAGCTACTATTTTTTCCCTGAGGAACAACAGATTAATAAAGAAACCAAGTAACAGGCAACAGCTATAAGCATGCCCAGCCTGACTGAAGAGGAAGAGTGCTCATTAGCAAGCAAAGCTCTGTGCCAAGGTGCCAAGGCTTAACTCTATACTAAGTCCATCCTATGCTTAGAGAAAAGCCTTGAACCTTTAAAGGGACACCAAATTCACTGATACAAGAGACAACACACCCCTGGGAAAATTTAATTCAAGTTCTTGTTACTTCTTAGGTTCTAGAAGACTGTATCTAGAATCTCACACTCTTCACAAGCTACAAGCCAGGAATATTTATGCTCTCTTCAAGCCTGAATAAAAATGAAAGATAACGCACCAAAAAGTTAAAGACCAACCAGTTAACACAGAGTAAAACACTGAAGTTACCTCTTCTCCCCTCTTTGATGGGCAAACAAAAGTGATTGTAACCGCTGGATTATGGCCTAGGCAGAAGGCTGGCCTTTCTTCATCATGCTGGTATTGTCTCTCATAACTCAATACAAGCCTAGAAATAGAAAATAACAAACCAAAAGACAATTAAGACACCGCACTGTACAGAACAAGGATATTCCTGAAACACCCAATCTTTGCTAGACACTCAGGAAGAATTTACCAACGTAGCACTGCTCCTGAAAGCAACTTTTAACTTTTATAAGGTCCTCATTCCTTTAATCTTAGAGTTAATTAAAAATAAAGATTAAAACAGTCCCAGCAAAATTACTTAATATAGTATCTTCTGGCACCCTACTTAAGACTATGCTGAATGCCTTGTAACCTATACTGTAGCAAGAATTTAGTTATAGTCACAGGAACACTTGCAGCTTTGCTCTCAAAACTGCTGCTGGAGAGCAGATGTGGCAGAAGTTCTTGTGACTTTTGAAAGTAATACCCTCTCAGGTTTTGCCACATTCCTGTACTTTACCATCTGTCTATGTATAAACTCTTCCCATTCTGCCCCCAGAATTAACAGCAAAATGAACTCATCAGGAAATTGACAGGAGCAAGGCAACTGGTCAGATCAGGTGAGGCAGGAGTAGGAGAAAAAAATATATCTGACAGGGAGAGACAAACAGCAAGATGACTTGAATGAGAGAACAGGAAGATCACCACAACTTCCCAGCTATGCATTATTATTCTATGCAGTTTAACAGGCAGAAGACAACTCCTAGAGCAGTGACATTCTGGCTTCAGATTAGCCACACCTCTAGCTGGCCCTTCTGTACCTCAGGACACATATACAATCACCTTACTCCTTCCCAGGCCACCCTAGTCTGATAGAACACACACAGTGAATATTCCTGAAGCAATGAAGAGCTCTCCAATCCTAGCAGGGGTAAGCTTGCTTGCCTAGCACTTTCTAGAGTACTACTAGTTGTACTTCAGTCTGAGAACAAGCTCGTGTTTCCTCACATGTAAGCTACTGCCTTGGTACAGAACACCTCAGTCACTTGTTTCATGCTGGGGAAAAGCCCTGCAACAAAGAACTAACAATTTCATTTGTAAACTAAAATAAAACCCTCAACTGTACCACAGGTAGGTCAGAACCTCCCTGAAATTAATTTATTCTTTTTGTTTTCTTCAGCTGGCATCTGAAACAAAGAGAGTACTGCAGAAGTCAACAGGGGTACTGTTGACCCTACAGACAAGGCAAGCAGGCTCAGATGACCTGAAGCTCAGAACTATCAGCATGTTAAGTAAGTTCCCTGAGCCACATTAGATTGTTTGGGTGGGGTTTTAACATGTTTTTTTGTTTGTTTACAGTTTGGTTTTGCTGGTGGTGGAGTTTTTTGTGGTGAGGTGGTTTTGAGGGGGCTTTTTGGTTGGTTCATTCTTTTTTTTTTTATTTGTTTGGAGGGCTTTTTGTTGGTTTGGGTTTTTTTTACTTCAAGCTATACTTAATGCACAAAAGGTAGTAAACAGAAGCATCATCAAGAAAAGTTTCTTGTAATTCCAGCTCTACCACCACAAGGAACACTAAGTCTTGCATTGCTTATCTATTTCTTCTGTTACGAACTCATTAAGGCAAAAAAAAAAACCCAGAAAGGCAACATCTGGTCCTATGCTCAACTTTTAAAGTGCTTCTGGAGAGTAGAGTGAGCCAAACACAGTGCATAAACCCACAGCGAGCCAAACGCATTTACCCTGTGGGCCCTCAGACAGTAGGCAGGCAGGACCAAATCTTACCCTACTGCTTGTAGGCAGAGAGCACCAATCACCCCTTGCTTCCAAGAGTTCTGCAATTCTGTAAAAAGGAGTCTCTCACAACAAAGCAGAAAATTTTATCTGTTAGAGCAGTACCACAGAATGCCTGACAGACTGCTCTGACAGTATTTGAATATTTTTCTGCTAATGCTTCAGCACTGAAGAGGTATTAAGTTTTAGGAGACTCATCTGTTACCAAGAGTGTTGTTTCCAGGCCAGATGACTGAAGTGACGACAGAAGTATTACCACAAAAATTACACACCTGTCTTTGTCTTGAAGCTTCAGCTGCTCCTTTGGATGGCCAACATCATATGCCAGACCTTCATGTAACAAGCAAGCAGCACTGCCAGCAGGGCACTTTCTGGTCTCTCCACTTGAACTTCCTGGTTACAGCATATAGAAAAGAAGTTATAGGACTCCATTTCTAAGCCCTGCTCTCCCTGAAGTATCTTGCCATTTTATCTGTGGGTTCTTCTAGAAATACTTCTGAAAAATGGGCTACATTAGAATGTGAAACCAACAAGACAAAACCTGGAGTGCTTGTGGTAATTCATGCTGCCCTGGTTGGGGACAGCTAATTCATCCTTCCTGCCAAAGTAGATGCAGCTAGTTGCTAGTACAGCTGCTGGTAGCTGCTGGATACACAGGGCTTTGAAAACTTCTAGAAGAGTGCCAAGTATTTATTTTTTTTCCCACAACCAAGTAATGGGTAACCCCTGCTTACAGGGAAGGTTTTATCCCCTTCTTTGTTTCTTATTAACCATCTGATTCAAAGCTGTCAGCAAAAAGTTTCACACTAGTGGGATGTTTAAAAGAATAGACCTCTCACTAGAACTAGAAGTATTAAACCCTTAACAGGGGCACAAAACACATATTTAACTGCTGAGTAAAAAACACAGTGGGAGTATAGAGCTAAACTAAGCTTTTCAGCAAGTTTCAAATACATGATTTTGCTGGTTTAATTCCTTATGCATATAGCTCTCAACTGAGAAGAAGGTGCTAGCTATGCACTAGTACTTAGGCAAGCAACTAACAGTATTTTAGATGCACCTCAAGACATTAATCAGGAAGTGGGCAACAACCTGGTGTCCAAAGGAATAAATTCAGAGCACATGAAGCCCTATGAAAAATACTGGTCCTATCTGGAAGCAAACAAATGCAGATAGAAGAAAGCTGCGCTCTCCCACTTAGAAAAAGTGACTTAAACTGTACTAACAGTACTTGCCCATCCAGAAGGGGCATACATCTGAACACCTCGATACTTGGAGGGTAGGGAGCTTGAAATAATTGTCTAACTCTTGAAATACTGATCTTTGGACATAGGACAACCTTAATGGAGACAAAAGCAAAGAAACACACTACAAGAAATTTACAGACTGACAGGTGACACAAGCAACCATTCAAACCTAAGTCTCTGCAGACATTTATGAACAAGGAATCATCATCAGAATCATCCACCAAGTAGTGTCCTGAAACTTGGATGAGAGGATTCAAATCATGTTTCTTGAGACCTCCATCAAATACATAGCAAGGGACCTAGAACAACAAAAAAAAAATTACACGCAAACTATGCTACACAAGTAGAAGGAAGTTATGAACAGGCATATATGAAGCCCAGTTAGTATACGGAAAAGTTTTTTAATTCTGGAAGCACAAAGCTAGACATGTTGATTAAAATGAGGCATCCAAAGTTAGACTCTTTTGCTCCAGCTTGTAGAAAAGTTTTACTATAAACAACCATCCAATGCACAGAAAAGGTTGAAGAGTTATTTAAAATTCTCTTCTCCACCAACTTCCAATATATATGCTTTACACACCTATGAAAAATATAGGTTCGTGGAGGTTGTTCGGATTAATTTGGGGTGGGGGCAGGTAATCAGAGTAAAACTGTCATGTATTGAAGAGTAACTTCTGCATGGATAGTACATAGATTACCTCTTTCACAGGTTTAAACAAGTCTTTCTTGCAAGCCACAAAGGTCCTCCATTCAAAATAGTGCACACACTCTGTTGCTGTTACAAATTCAGGGGTACCCTATTTAAATGGGAAAAAAATAATTCTTTGAAAAACAGACTGGTTTTATTCCACATCTGTAGACATTAAGAAGTTTATTCAAGAGATTAAGAAAAACAGAATACAGCACATCACAGAACAAGGGCATACAGTTTCTTAATGGCACTTGTTAACAGCAAGACTGTTATGTAACAGCTTTGTTGGGCAACTCAGGAAGATGCAGGATGCCAAATCCTTAGTCTGCATATGCACCAATACTCAAATTAACATGTGCCAGTCCTAATATGCAGTAACTGTATTCGATCTTTTAGAAGTGCTCACTATGCCAACTGAAAATGACAGAAGCACCAGTCATATCTGTTTACTGGAAAGGAAGACATCAATAGAAAAGCATATAAATAGGTTAACACAGTGAGGCAATGCATGGTATATCAGTTCCCTGTCTTTTACCCTACAAAAACAACTGATTAGCAGCCTCTTCTGCTACACAGAAAGAATGTCCCTGACATTAGCTGCGTATTTTTATAGGCTCGTGTTATACATATTTGTATATATTTCAAGATAGGGGTTCTACCATGGTTCAGAACTGGGTGTTCAACTGAATGTCTCTCAGTGAAAAGACAACAATTTTTCACTTCGCCCTCCATCACCTCAGCTAGAAGCACTTTAGCATACTTAAATCAATTCCCTCTCTCATTTAACCCTGCTATAAAAGGGGAGGAAACAAGTTTTTCCAGACACTATTACAAAATCCTTTTACTATGTCATGTGATGAACAGGTATTAGAACTGAGCTAACTAGAAGAAGTCTGAAGTTCAGTATGATCTGGTGTTACAGGTGAAGTTGAGCAATAATTTTTAATTTAGTTTAAAGAGTCATCTGCTGAAACAGAACAAGAAGCATTTAAGTCTCTGCTGCACTGGCACTTTGAACTGGCTGGATTTCAAGAGGGGGGTGTGCAAAAGCATTGTCAGTGCCAACAGCAGCACCAACAAATACCCCTCCCGGATATACAAATATGCGAACTGATCACAGTCTGTACCAAGCTGTCGTATCTGTTCAGTGTGTGGAGGGTGTAACTCCAAAAGCAATTTGGAGAGAACTGCATGCACACAGGCCCCTAGAAATTTTTCAGGGATCTCCAATGACATTTCAAACAGATTCTCAGAAACAACTATTTCCTCAGAAGCCCAGCTGGCTGTGTGAGCACTGTTAGTTCAACAATGTGCAGACCAAGCCTAAGGCTTACTGTTGTCAATGACACTGCCCCACAACAGAGGTCAGTCATTTTCTTCAATACTGTTCTATTAAACACTCTTGCCAGGTCCACGGCTCAGGCACAGCCAACAATTAAACAGTAACTCGCATTGTTATGGCACCCTGTACAGTGTTGATTCATTCCTCCATATTAAACTAATAAAATACTACAGTGCAAACCATGTAAAAACATTAAAGACAAAGAACAGCCCATAACTAGAGCTAAGCTGCAGACCTGCAGCTATTTTCTACCGAGACTGAATTTTGAAAGCCACAATAAATCATGACCGTAACTTAACAGTAAAACATAACTGGCTCTTCTTTAAGCTATGAAGCTCAGTAATCAGTACATCCAAAAGTACAGCAAGTCTCCTTAAAAAGCAAGTCAGAATTACGTGTCATTTCCACTGAAGATAAGAGCACATTATTTAGACTTACCAGTGTTTTCCCACACAGGAAGTTAATATTGCTTTGAATTTGGTGTTCACTGCCTTGCTGAAAGCACTTACGTGTAGTGTTGAACTCCAGAAGACTTTCAGAAACTTTTAGCAAGGCTAAGTGACCTAGAGTTTAAAAATGAGAGGGGGAAAAAAAAAAAGGGTGTTATAATACAACGCCTTCGCAGAAGCTCAACAGACAGGGTCTAGTTTCAACCCCTGAGCAGCACAAGACATACTAGTCCACTTGAAGACAGTACAACTGAAGATCTTTGTGGATCTTCTGATTTGGAAGACCAGATCCAAGTTAAGCTAGTGTCTGACATCTCTAATCACACTTCTACTTTCTTAAAGGTTTTTAGCAAACACTTTTTAAAATAAAAGTACAACAGCAGGTGCTACTACAAACTAGTCACCTCCTTAGGAACAAGGAAAGCTGTTACCAACTAGTTTCAATTACAAATCACTCCTTCCTCCTACTGGCTTCTATTTATCAGTTTCTCAGCCTTTATATTATTTATAATAATAATCAGCACAAGATGAGAGAGAGTCTATCATAGAATGGTTTTGCTTAGAAGGAACCCCTCTAGAATAAGCAGGGACATATTCAACTAGATCAGTTGCTCAGAGCCCTGTTCAGCGTGACTTTGAACATTTTCAGGATGGGGCATATGCAACCTCTCTGGACAACTGGTTCCAGTGCCTCACCATCCTCATCATAAAGAAGTTTATTCCTTATATCTGGTCTGAATCTACCCTCCTTTGGTTTAAAATTACCTCTTGTCCTATAACTACGGGCCCTGTAAGTCTGTCCTCGTTTTTCTTATAAGCCTCCTATAAGCACTGGACTGCCGCAATAAGGTCTCCCTGGAGTCTTCTCTTCTCGAAGTTAACCAACCTCAACTATCTCACTCCATCTCATAGGAGAGATGCTCCAGCCCTGTGAGCATTTTTGCGACCCTCCTCTGGACCTGCTCCAACAGGTCCATGTCCTTTATGTGCTGAGGACCTCAGAACTGGATGCAATAGTCCAGGTGAGGTCTCACCAGAGGGAAAAGAGGGGCAGAATCACCTCCCTCGACCTGCTGGCCACATTGCTTTTGATATAGCTGGCTTTCTGGGCTGCAGGTGCACATTGCTGGCGCCACTTAATCTACTTAATGAAGAACACACTGGTGCCTGTGCACTGGCACTGTCTGCAGACAAACCCAGCACAGATCCACTGCCTCAGTGCAAATCCCCCACATCTCCCATCTCCTTCAGCACAGCTCACATGCTGCACGAAGAGTAGGGTCAGTGCTTTGTCGCTGCACATTGTTCTCCTCCCCAGCACTCGATGTGAAGGGGAAAGATGGAGCACATTTCAAGTCATGATGAGCACCAGCTCAGGCCACTGAAATGTTCCTGCTCAAGCTCATTTTGGTTAATATTAAACATCAACCCCTTTTAGATCTTACATGCTAACTCCAGCCTGTACTTTTTTTTGATAAGTAGATTTTAATTCTGCAAGTTTCGTTTGAACTATCGAAAATGCTATAAAGTATGAGTATTGATCAGCTTTCCCCTTCCCATTCTAGTTTATGTCTACACTAGGGAGAAAGCAAGTCAAATCTGTAATCATTGCAGATAGCAGCTTTGCACCTAGGCCAAACGTTATTTCATTTTAAAAAACACACTTGTTGGAACTTTGCCAAGCCTGTTATCTTCTCACTCAAGGCAAGCAAAACTACACTGCATCCAAGTAATACAGTCTAGAGATCAAGAGGAGCAGAAGTCAAAAAACCAGGCAGAAAGATGATACATGTGGTTTGTGCCTTTTATATTTCCTGTGTTATCAAAAGGCCATCTTCAGGTTTTACAGCTTCCAGCACTGATGCAAGCCAAGGTGCCATGCAGCTCTGTTAAACCTAAGAGCTACATACTGCTTTGAGAGCAAGCGTGTTACTCATCACATTATTGCTGAGAAGATACTGTCAGGGTATCCTCTTTACTTCCACAGATTAGCAGAAGGAAGCCAACATAACTTTCTAGGCAAGAGATGTATATAGTAACAATGTGCACATGACTTAAAACCTCTCCAGTTATAAATGTATACTGCTACAAGCCCCCATTTAGCAGGGAACTTATGGCAGCACCATCTGAGGACTTAGCACTCTGTAAGCACTAGTTTCTCTCAGTGCTAAAAACACAGTACATGGCATTAAAGGCACTTGTGAGCTGATTCCAATTCTCTCAGTTAAAGTAATATTCAAGAAAAAACAAGTTCAGCCAGTATATCTTGTTTACTACAGGCCAACATGCATACTCTCTTCCCCCTTGCACGCTTACACTTAGTTTGGGAACTTGCTAAACGTTTTAGCCAGAGTCTCTTCAGTGGCACATGCCTCATCACATCCTTGCTCACAGAGCAAAGGATATCTACCCCTCACATGACCAGCTTCCTTCCAGAGCTGCAACCACTTTTACTAGAACATCGAGCTCCCTCTACAACAATCACTCATGTTTCTTCATGACTTCATGATGCGTTCCTTCCCCCAAGCAACACACTACAAATCAGCTAGTACTGTTCACAAAAATTAGCAGCAAATACTTCATACTACACAGTTGTGCTAAATCAGTATCAAAGGCACTGTCCACAACACCTTCTGCTCATTGACTCCATCTGTTTAGATACTTAGCAGGAAAAAGGCAATCATGGAAGACATCCAACCAGTTGTCCAGAAGAAAGGGGCATTTTGGTGGCAGCTATCATTTCATGTCCACTCCTCCTACCCCAGCTGGACAAAGTGCACATTTCACCATTAGGTTAACAAACACTTAAAGTAATATCTCCATTTTCTAGGAGTAGTCCAACTACATGGCCCGAGTCACTAGGTGTCACGGTAAGTTCAAAAGTTAAATAACTACCATGTCATTTCCTTCCTCACTGATGTTCATGAGCTAAACATTTGCCCACCCTTGAAAATTTCTAGGATTAATAAAAGTGCAGAGGAGAGGCCTTTGAGGTCTCCATGCAAACCGTAGTACGCCACACTGACACACAGTTAACATTAGCCACAAGGCTTCCCTAGGATACAGACTGATTACTGCCATGGAGCATATGGCCTTAACACCTCTCAAAGCTGGGAGCAACAGAGAGTCCTACAGCTGTCATCTCTTGCACAGCTGGTATTTAAAAAACAAAACAATTCTTTGCACTGATTTTTTTTTTTCTGAAAGAATGAATAGAACTGATTAAGGCCATATTTGAAGAAAGCTTAAAACTAACAAAATTTATAAGCTGACAAATTTCCCTTCTTCCCCCATGTAAAAGTCCTTCAGCTGCCCTCAGCTTTGGCATACAGGTAACCTCATGTCATCTGGGTTGCTTGAAGACAAGTACGTGGTTTAGCTGGTTTAGGTAACTGGGAGTCTACACCTGCCTAGACCTGGATCAAAGAGATTCCTCTTTTCTCACTAGGAGTAATTTTTTATTTTTTAACAAAAAAGCTTGATAACCCATTAGCATGATCTAAACTCAGTGTGATGGTGATGGCGATGAAGCTCCAAGGCATCTAGAGGCATGAGCAAGAACAAAACTTGGACAATCTGACCAATAAAACAAAGCAAAATTCAATGACTGTGTTAACTGCACTGCCTTGATTTCTCACTTTATTGCAGGGTAGTTAAAAACCTATCCTACTTGAACAAGATTTGTGGCTTAGCCTTTGAAAGTCACCTCAAACTGCCTCGGCAAGACCACAGTATATCTGTTGCTAAATCCTCTTCCACTCAGTAGCACTGAGGCACTCAGGAATTCAAGGTTTGCATACAGAGAAATATTTGATACTGCTCAATCATCACCCAGCTCTGTTCTCCCTTCCTCTTTCCACAAGAAGTGTGGAACAAAATCTACACAAGCCTCTAGTTCTCACACTTCGCTGGGGAGAACAGACTTCCTCCATCTCACTCCACCTGTCACATTCCAGTCTCACCCAAAGCAGCATGTTAAAACAGACGCTCAGATGCTGCTTTCTTTTCTAACCCACAGGCAACTGAAGCCTCAACAGCATATGAGCTGAGACCCCCATCAGCAGGAAATAAAAACGTGTTTCATTCCTAAAATGTACAGCAAGAATAACAGCATCAAGTGCTCTAACATGCCACGCTCCTCAGAGAAGATGCTACACTACATGCAGTTGCAGTTTGAATATAAATGCGATCTAACCAGTCATTCCAGAAAACTCTGGAGCCTGAATGCACCTTTATGCATGCACTCAGTGATTCTGTAAGCCTGGGTCTCAACATTAACAGTTTATTTGAAAAGCACTGATTGACCACAGACTGAAACCAAAGTATCTCTATTGTTAATAGAGAGGTGTGGGGAGAACGGAAGCCGACTAGCTGCTGTGCATTGGCATACAGACAAGAAACACCTTCCTCCTCACCATATTCCAGCAGTTCAAGCTCAAGCAATTCAATGAAGACTCGTAGCTTCTTATAAGAGCTGTCCTGCCAATGGCTGGCCAGCTTGGCAAATGTGTTAAATCAGACTTCAGATTTGCAGATACTATGAAGAAGCCTGAAGAGATACTGCTCTTCAGAAAGCTATTACTTTATCCTATTAGAAGTAACAGTCAACTATCAGAAAGCCTCTTGAACAGTACTTATATATTATTGTTTCGTCAGCCAAAACACATAAGCAACCTTGAAAGCAACAAACATCCATGAAAATATACAACATGAACTCATGAAAAAATACTGTTTAGAGCACAAGGTGCTTCTGACTGATGAAATCATGTGCATGTGTATAGGAATATGCCAGTTTCATATTTAGATCAGAATGCACTAGTCCACCTCTCCTCAAAATACCAAGGACAGCTGTGAACTACTGAAGCCGTCATCAGATCTGACAAGTGGTTTTACCAACACCAGAGAACTGCACATAATTAACTTCCTTTCTGTGTGGAACAACTTGAAGATGACACCCCAGACACTTAGCAATACTCCCAAGATTGCATTATGGAGAGTAACCTGCCTCTGAACAAAGACCTGGTATTACATCAGGCTAGGCTGAGTATACTTTAGAGCTGTAACTCAAGCTCTGTCCTGTGTCTAGTATTTACAAAGTTGTGCACAGTCCATATCCTGCCGCAGGCAGATGCACTTATTCTACTTGAGATAGCCTTGCATACTTTCACTCTAGGTTACAGTTAACTAGACCACAAGATATATTTCACAGTCCTATCAAGTGATTATCTACAATCAGATCACGTTTTACCAAATCTCCCCAGTAAATCTGCAACAAAACAAAGTTTTACACTGTTCCAAGAAGGGGAAAAGAAAGAAATCTTTGCTAACACATCAAAGTTTGCAATAGTTTTAAGACCATCCACTAATACGGCTCTGAACTACCGACAAGACACCCGTTTACTTACCTACAGACATATAGGTCTTCTTGTTGATGTCATATGCACAGACTGCACTTGTCTTTCCACACTCTTCAACACCAGAACAGAAATTTATTTTATAAAGCACCTCTTTGTCTGCATCAATTGCTTCCCAAGTGTAACTGAAAAGACAAAAATGCCTGTCAGTTGGTATTCAAGTTGTCTGAATTGCATATCATCTAGATACCTGTCTCTGAAATAACCAAGTTGAAGGCTAAGAGCACCACTAACTTAAATTCCTATTCTGTTCTATATTTGTAAATACCAGAAATAATTGCTATTTTGTTGGGACTAAGAGCAAAACAGATTTAACCACTTGTGGAATGTAACAGCAAGTCCATTCTTCCCTTTCTTGAACATCCAATGATCCATTCTTCCCCATCAAACCGCTGTGAAGGCCACTGACTAAGGATCATCACCTGTGATATATTATCCTTGACAGCCTGATAAATTTCTCAGATGACTTTGGCAGGCTGGACACTACTGCACCTTAGTGTTCTGCCCAACAACAGTGGCAGAAGTGCTAAGTCTAAGTGGAATTGAGCAGCCAGTCTCATCCTGCAGTGGAGCCACCCAGCTTCAGCATCAAAATTGGAGTTGAGTCTTACAGTATTCAGACTAAAAGATGCTAACAGTGCTTATTAGGGCCTAGCTGCACCTTTAGGCATTATAAATATATTTTTATATTTTTAAAATATATTTATATATATATATATATATATATATATATATATATCTCAGTATCTCAATAAAACAGTTTCTGAAGGGTGATGTCAAAAGCTGGAAACCAAGCAGAGCTATCCACAAGACACTCAGTGAAAGATCACACTACCTAACTACAACAAATCAGAAAGTCAGCTGTCTAAAAACTGGGAAAGGAACATGAAGCTCAGGTTAAATATAACTGGGAATAAATCCAAGTAACAGCAGAAAAATATCAAATGCAGCACAGTTCAGATGCAGAGCAAGGATTCCTTCCCCTCACAGCAGGCACTAGGACTGCAGTGAAATCTGGTCAGTTGCATGACACAGCACTGCTCAGTTCTGAGGCAGGCCCAGGTCACCCAGTTTAGAGCCAGGAGCTCTTCAGACAGCCTGGCTTACTATCAGGGTGCTCTGGCCAAACTCTGTTAAAAAAGCACAGCTCAATAAACATTTGCCGTCACCTTGGCTCAGCTACCCCTCTTCTGGCACTGGCAGCAGCCTGCATCCTCTGGACGCTTGATTTTTGCAAGATAACAGATTCCCCAGCTTCCCTTCTCTCCCAAGTGGAAACTTCAGTAAGATTAATTCAGACTCATCATCACATCAGAAAACTGAGGACAACACAGAGACTTATTAGGCATTCATGTTATTTACAACTCACACAAAATTTAGTGCACCTATCTAACTCACAGAAGCATTTGTCTTCTGTACAAATCTCAGTTGATAAGAAGCTTCACCCATCAGGTTTGCTTGCCTTAATCTCTAGGTCGTATGTGTTGCACCACTCAGCAATATCATACTCCAGATCCCCCCAGCAGGAGAAACCATTCCTGTTCAGCTCTGAAGTCCAGTCCTTGGATGAGAAAGGGGCAACAACAGCTCAGCTACTTTATTTTAAATTTTAAATCTTCTGAGAACTCCTCTCAAACCCAGTGCATCCCACACCTAATCAAAGAGCCAGCAGCAAGATATCAATACTTTTCCATGTTAGTTACCGACTACAGAGCTCTTGGATTCCCTGTACTACAGCAGCCGTGTTCATTTCAGACTGCTAATGGCTGGAACAAGTCAGGGACAAATACAACAGAGTTCTCTGTGAACCGAGAAAACAAATACAACCTTTATATATTAGTATATTATTATATTTGAGGCTTTATATCTTAATATAAGAGTCAAAAATAACTTGCCAGGTATTGAGTCATACCCAAAACACCAATACAGTTATGCATTCAAGGACTGTGTCTCAATCCTAGACAAATACTTGCCATTATTCTTCCCTCATAAGCAGGCAGACCTGACCTTTTACAATCATACTGATTAGTTCTCTCAGCTCGTCTGTTGCATTTCTGAAGTGGGTAAAGACAATATCAATGCAGGAGGAGGATGAGAATTTAGCTACAGTACAGAATAACCAAAGTTCAGCAGTGGAATAAAGCTTTTCAACACACAAAAAAAAAGAAGTCAGAAGAACCTGACTGTCTTCAAAGGCTCTAAAAACAGCAAGAGATTAATAACAAAGCTGGTTTTACATCCAGGAGAAAATGCATTTCAATCCAAACCCAATTTCTTCACAGTGAAGCCCCAGAAAGTTAGCATTTCTCAAATTGAGAACTGAAAATGTCTCAAGGGGTCTGGTACTCTTTTTTTTGACTGGTTTTGGAAGATGACAAAAAGGTAACGCATAATATTAAGGCACAAAGTTTTTGATCAAGCTGGGGTGTTCTTCAGTGTGTTGTTGGTTTTTATAGAGAACTTGCAAGTTAAAATCCGTCTGTGAACGGAAAAAGAATTTAAGTCCTTCGCACAACAGAACTATCACTCAGAGATTAAGGTTTTGCTTCCCCAGTTCCATGTTATGAAACAGAGGAAAACAGCATCTTCAAGTCAGTTCACCCACATGCCAGAGCAAAAGAGAAACACAATGAGCAGCTTACAGAACAGAAGCAAAGTAGCCACTGAATCCAGACCTTCCCTCTGCCCTGTCACAGGCCCCTGGACAGGGAAGGTTGAGGAATCCTTCAAAACAGTCTGCACAAAATATGAAATCCAATGTTCAATCATGTTCCAAACCACAACTTCAGGGGCATACAGAAGTGTAAATCTAGTGCAGTTTCAGAGTAGTATTACTTGCATGGATGTTATAGAGATTTCTATTTTTTTTTAATGTGCGGGAGGAGCAAAGTGGGATTTATTCATTGTGAGTAACAGCAGCCTGGATGTAGCCTAAGCAGCTGTTTTCAGAGAGATGAAAAATACTTTCGAAGTAAAAGCAAGAATTATTTCTCACACGAATAAGACTCCTGGCATTAAATCGGTACCCGGGAATAGTTTCAAGTTGCATGTGCTCTACTTTCCAATAACATACAAGCTGACCTCTCCACTGCAATCCATAATGGAAACAATCTGTTGGCAATCACATTCCCCATCTTGACCACGTGAGTCACATGGACTGGCTTCCTCCAGCTTGCTCGGCACTCACTTCCATCAGTGATGACGCCTGATATAATTACCTCCTTGCCAGGGCCAGACGAAGTTATCTTGTTTGAAGGGCTTAAGCTATCCTGGTTCAATGCAGTTGAGCTAGTTTAGAGAGCTGGTATACCAACAGCTTTTAAAAGCAACAGCCACAATCATACAGTGGGGTGTGGTGCATCCTCTGATCCAGGGGGCTCAGTACAGATGCTACCTCACAGATGAAACCATTCAAACACCCATTTCTGGAGCAGCTCAAGGTCAGGGCTCAAACAGAGTGTCTGCCCTGATTAAAATTGTCAAACAGTTATTTTTGCTGAAACCACAACATGACGCTTGTTTTCTGATAAATCCAACTGTGAGCTATCCCACAATTAAAGGGATGAAACATACACCCACGTCAGTCCCCCCAGGGCAGGCTCTTGTCTACTGCCAGTGTTGCTGGCCCAAGCGCCTGACACAAGCTGGGCCCAGGGACTGTCCTCTCTCAAAATTAACTCAGCAAACTCAACAGGTGCGTGTGCGTGTGCGTGTGTGTGGAGGGGGGACTGAGCCTGGCCAGTTCCCCGTCTGGCTCACGGTGGTTTCTGGCCATGCACCAGCAGTAGGAGGCACAGAAGGAGGCAGGGCCAGCTCGGGCCACTGTCAAAAGCAGTGGTGCAAGCAAGGTCCAAATGAGCTATTGGGAATAACCTTGCCTGCAGGTCAGCCTTTCCAGCTACCTAGCTTTGTTTTTGAGACACTGAAGCAATCGCACAAAAAAGAAAATTAAGCTACTTTTCAGCAAGCTGCAACATCAAATGAGAGCTCTGCTTTTTTTTTTTTTTAATAAATCAAAGAAGCAATATGAAAAAAATAACAAGAGAAAGGAAGAGCAAGCCTAGTTTACTTTGTGATCAGAAGCTGAGGCACTGAAGTAAAGCAAGGTGCAGAAGGCTAACGCCTGTCACGGCATGTGCATCCCAATGGCACAGCCACCTTGAGGTCTGAGGACTAGTGAATCACTTCAAATCAGAGCACCAGAGAGACTACTGCCACCATTCTCCTAACAATAGATCAAGCTTTTTGGTTCTCAAACTGTTACCCGAGGAATGACTGCTAGGAAGAACAGTGCACCCTGCTCCAAACAGCTGTAAAGCATAGCCCCAAAGAATCATGCGTTTCCTCTCTGGGGAATGCACTGAAATAGCTCATTTTGCTGAGGGGGTGTTACACAGACGACCTGGCAGAGAGACAAGGCAACCTACAACCACAGAGTTGGAAAGCAGATCCACATGTGATTATGCATCCACACGATTTTGTGCCCAGATGCTTCTCAGCTATCAGAACACTGCACAGATTAAACGAGTATCCAAAGCTCTTTATGAGCAGTTTCAACCAGCACCATCTCGTGCAGACGAGCTCGGGAACAATTTCCAGGATGGCCACTGCAAATTTGAAGCTTGCAGCTCACTTGCCACAGAAATTGCATTAGATGTGACTACCATTTTCACATAAATATGCATGGTAAAGAAATCTCTATGTCAAAGCAAGCTCTCCTTACAGAAAATGCGAGCTTGAATGGCACAAAGTACAGCCATCACTATGCCTCAAGAGCTTTTTAATGCATCCCTACCCATGTGTAATTCTAGTCTAGCTCACCCGTCCCCTTTTCCAACTATCACGCACACTGTGTGTCTTCAGGCAAGTTTTCTTGTGTGTGCATCATGCATGACAGCATTACAGCTACACCACAAGCTCTTCAACTTTTTGCATCCAGAAGACATTTGGTCTTGCATGCTGCACTCTAAACCACATCTACCAAACCATTTTACAGAATGCTTAAGAAAAGGGGTAGCAATTTGAAGTTTAAGTATGCAAGAGCTACAGAAGGCAGCTCATGTGCCAAGAAATCACATTCAGACATTACAATGGCAGCTTCCCAGGCACATGGCACAACCATTCATATCGGTATATAAGTCCAGTAATATCTTATTTATGACATCTCCCACTTAAATATGTCAAAGCACTTAAAAGAGCTGAATGAGCGCACCTAAAGGTCACCTCTCTGTACTCAGCATGTGCTTCTTCACCAAGGCCAAGCTGAACACTAACTCCAGGGTTTCAAGCAGCACAGATGAGCACAGTTGTGGTTTCACAACAAAGGCTAAAAAGACAGTGTTTGAATGAACAGAAGTGTCGGTACAGTCAGCTGTAGGAGTTGTGTTATTAAAAACTATGCATTTAACATAAAATAGACTGACTTACAACGCCAAAATTTGAAGTCTGCGTAATAGCAATCCTGAGTGGTACAGCAGTTTGAGATTCCGTTACATTCACAAGTCTAAAAATCATTGAAGTTATGCACCAGTTCCTATCCTTGCAAGGCGGCAAAAACATCGCCTGTCATTAACTCAACTCTCATCCAGTACAGATTTTCAGGCAAATCAGCCCACAGAGGAGGCAGTTTGTATTTGCTGTTCTACCATCACGCTCAAAACATATTCTGCTTTTTTTTTTTTTGAAAGAAAGTTACACAGCAACTTTTGCAGTTTTATGTGGAAGGTGAACCCAAACTGTCAAGATTTCTTTTGAAGTAGATGGACTTAAATAATAGGTCACAAAATTAACTCTAATTGCAGAATTTTTCCTGCATTGTCACACAAAAGATACAAGGGGAAGAAGAAAAACTCGGAAAGAGACCAAACTAGCTAGTAACTTCCTATATCCAACCAGTTCCCTGTGTTCTTTCCCAGGTGCTCATATTGCAGCAATCCTGGAGAAACCTCTACACAGAAGATAAAAAAAGAATTCCAGCTGCAAGTCACATGACAGCACAGTCGGCTGTCGGAGCACACAAGAACAAAGGAGAAAGCATAACAAAATCAGTGACTGAAGCCATGCCATTAGACAAAGTTTTAGAGAATGGAAGCTTTTCTTCTTTCCCCACACCATCCAAGCATACCAGCAGTAAGGCTGCACAAAACAAACAACGAAAACCTCCAACTCAAGTTTAAGTAGCCTCATGCCACAGTTCTTGCGCAAAACAGTTTTGACACTTTTCCTCCTCCCTGCAAAACAGCTTCCCTAGTCTTACTGAGAGAGCCAGTGCCTCTTCTAATCCCTAGCAGTTTCCTTCTTTGCCCACCTTTTGACATTCACACACCAGACACAGAAGCTGCTGAAGTTTCTACTACCAGCCCTACGACAGCACACAAAACCCAGGACACTGTTTTCTTAACAGCTGTAAAACAAATAAAAACCTTGTCCTAAGCCAGTACAAAAATAGGTTGGTCAGGGACTTGTCCTGCACACCGACATCGTAACCTTTGGCTGAGAAATCCACCAGTAGTGTGTTTGCACTGCCTGCATCATTCCTCACTTGGTACAGTTTTGTGGCAACTGTACCCAAGAAAACACTTCACCGCTGAACTCCTTGGGGACTTCCCACCTATCAGACCACAGGTTCTTATTATTTTCTTTTACCCATTATATATTACCGGGCATAAATCCTTCAAAGCAGTTTTTTCCCCACCATGGCACAACAGCAAATGTATGTTTTTGAAGCAGTCCATCTTAAAAGGAAAACTGCTGATTGTGCTATGTGCTAATTATTTTCACTTGCCAGTAACAAAATGAAACTAGCTTAAGTAATTTGCATCCAAAATGAGACTGCATGTCTCTCCATAGCACTCGCAAATATTCCTCTCATCACAGACCCACAACAAAGCCAAGACAGACATTGACAGAACTTAACATTACTCTCAGAGTAGGAACTGCTTAACAATCAAATCATTTGGGGTGGGTTTAAAAAAAAAACAAAACAACAAAAAAATAAAAAACCCACAACAAAAAAAATAAAACAAACAATAAAACAAACCAACAACAAAAATCACTCATCGGAGTAGCTAAATTCCCTCCAGAAGCTACATGATAGTTTCTCATTTCTGCAATTAGGGTGGTCATCTGACAAAACCACAAAATCAATTTTTGCCACCCTCATGGGTTGTTCTTGCAAGCCAACCTACTTTTTTTTTTCCCCTTTTTCGACATTTAACAATATCATATCCCAGATTCTACCAGGTGGACAGCCCATTCCATCCAGCGATCCAACCTCTGCCCTTAGCGCTACGTTCAGTCTGCTACATTGTTGCCTTCGCAGTGACACTGAATGAAATGAGTTCTCGTATGTACCCCACATATTCTGGCTAAATAATTTAGAAATTAAGACCGGCAAGATATTGGTGCTAGACTAAATCCACGGCTGAAGCTAGAGTAGAAAAATGTCAAGACATGAATAATGCTGACATCTCCACATGGCAGTTTCCCAAAGCTTTCTTAACTCGCCTGTAAGTAACTGAATGGCACATGGTGATGTCCTTAGCAAGAAGACAACTCTCAAGTGACATCCCTTCCAAACCAACAGCACCTTGTGTTTTTCAGACTAGATCAAATACAGGCGCAGTCCTGACCACAGGCGACTTGCACAGAGCGAGTCTCCTCATCTTCTCACCCGTAGATTTCCTGTGTCTGCAGAGATCCACGCAGAGAGGTCCCGGAGGGGACCGGCCCCTCAGGCTCCCAGCCCTGCTGCGCGTTCGCCGTGGGCCAGCCTCGGCCTCACGCCGGGGGACACGGCCGCCGCTTCCCCCGGAGATCCCCGGCCTGACCCTTCCCGGAACGGGCGACCAATAGCCGGGGCGACCGGGCCCGCGCTGCCGAGTCCCGGTGCTGCGCTCCCGCGGAGGGCAGGAGCGGCACGGGCACCAAGAGACATCCCCCCCTCCCCGTACACCCCCCCCCGGGTTACAGCCCTACTCCGGCCGCCCCATCGCGTCCCAGCGGCCGNNCCCGGGCGCCCCCCACCGGCACAAGTCCTGGTAGGAGCCGGGGAGTGCCGCGGCGGCCGCCCCGGAAGGCGAGAGCAGCGCCAGGAGGGCGCCGAGGAGCAGCGAGGCCATGGGCGCCATGGGCCGGGCTGCCCCGGGACGTCAGGCGGCGCCGGCCGCGCGTCATGTGACCGCCGCGCGCCCCC
>VZTE01002090.1:631282-681853 GCA_013397775.1 Eulacestoma nigropectus | reverse complement strand
CCGCTCCGCGTCCCCCGCGGCCCCTGCGGTCACAGCGCGGCACCGCCGCACCCCCGCCCGGGGCTGCTCCCGGGGCTGCGCCCGGCCGGCTGAGCTGCCCGGGGGCTCGGCCCCGGGACACCCTGCCACTGGCTTGGAGTGTCCCGCAGCGTGTCCTGCGGAGACCAACAAAGATTAAGG
Organism: Eulacestoma nigropectus; assembly: GCA_013397775.1. Taxonomy (NCBI): domain Eukaryota; kingdom Metazoa; phylum Chordata; class Aves; order Passeriformes; genus Eulacestoma; species Eulacestoma nigropectus. The sequence goes on along the minus strand of VZTE01002090.1, from coordinate 681,673 downwards.
GAGCGGCGCAGCTCTTAACAAGGACAGGTTGAGGGAGCTGGGCCTGGTCAGCCTCGAAAAGAGACCTCATCGATGTCTATAAGTATCTTAAGGGGGAGTGCTAGGAGGATGTTTCCAGGCTCTTCTGGTGGTGCCCAGCAGTAGGACAGGAGGCAGTGGGCAGAAACTGCTGCACAGGAAATGCCACCTGAACATGAGGAAGAACTTCTTTACTGTGCGGGTGACCGTGCACTGGAACAGGTTGCCCAGAAAGGCTGTGGAGCCTCCCTCACTGGAGATACTCAAGAACCATCTGGACACAATCCTGTGCCACGTGCTCTGGGACGGCCCTGCTTGAGCAGGGAGGCTGGAGCAGATGATCCCCTGTGGTCCCTTCCAGCCTGACCCATTCTGTCGTTCTGTGCCTTGGTGGTCGAGTCAAAGAAATGCTGTTTGGAAAATGTTAAGTGGGGCTTTAAGTAAGTTTTTCTAAATGCGCAGTGAAATCAGGAAACCCATTAGGGATAAAGACTGAGGAGGCAGCGACAGTGATGTGGTTGGTTCTGGCTGTAAGAGTTATTGCTGCAGCAGGGAAGCTGGTGTGGTGTAGAAATTACCCCCATTTCAAACAGAGGGCGGGAGGGGAGGCTTGCACAAGGCAGCAGCTTTGTCAGGAGGAAGTGGAACACACACTGTCCTACCTCCACTGCCTCCTGGACTACAAAGAAAAGCAATCCAGGCTGGAGCTTGCATAATTATTTCCAGGATTTAGCAAATTTTAACTGCAACGTTAAGATTCAAGAGGTAATTAATTAGCAGTAGATTTTTATGAAAGTGCAGTTAAGAAGAAAAGTACCTTTGAGAGTACGTTTGAGAGGCATAAGGGTGGGAGAGTGAAAGAAAACTAAAAATTACACCAATTAGACAGACAGCTGTCTTGTGTGAAGAAATCCGGTTCTCTAGTTATGAACGCTTTCCAAAAGCCATTTGCACAAAAAAGCGAAAAAGGTCTACAACTGAAATAGTTTTTCTTGCCCCATTCTCTGGCATCCACAAGACTAAGAAAGCACTGAAGATTTGCCTCTCTGGCAGTTCAGCCTGATTCCAGGCTGCTGTGATCTCCTTTTCCTCTCTTTTTTTCTCAGATATGACCCACCTTTATGGTGGCATTAGTTCTACAGCAGGGCAGTCAGCTGGCTAAAGATGCTGCTTTGGCTGAAATTTAACATGCTGTTTTGATTGTTTGTGCAAGTTTGCAGCTGTACCTGTCACCTGACTTACTTGGCTCACTGCATATCTGCACAAACACCACCACCAGCTCCAGAAGGGGGAGAGGAACTTAAGGAAGAAAATTAATAAGAGACTGAGTAAATGCTATTGTCCTCTACAGTTTTCTACTACAATATAATGGATTATTGTCAATTCTTGCTCTTTTGTTTTAACCTTCAGTGGATTCCTGAAAGCTCCAAGTCTGATTACTGATCCCTGTTGTCCGCTTTTAAGACTCCAGCCTGTATAGTTTAAAGACAAGCTTGATGACACCAACTCAAAGGCACAAAAAGACAAAAGCAGTTGACAAAAAGAATACCAAGTCTATCATTTCTGTGGTTATGTTTCTTAAACTTTGCTGCTCTGCTGGCAGGACTGGCATCACTCACTCTACACGGAGCAGTGCAAATAGAAAAGACTTGGTGGAAATTGTGTCTCTGCTTACCAACTTGAATTAAGAATGTATCAGCCAGGAAATTCACTGCAGACAACAGAGCAGGCAGACAGACTGTAGCTGCTGATCTTATTAGCTGCCCGGGTTTCTGCAAGTAGGGCTTTATCCCTGAAGTTTTCTTTGTGTGGATTTAAGTACGTGGGTGACTCCACTGAAGACAATGTGACAGCTCACCTTGGTAACATTAAGAATACATATAAATATTGCAGTGTCACGGCCTGGCAGTGTAGAAACAGTTAATTTGAGTTATCTGGTAAGAGCTAACTCTAAGCTGTTTACTGACAAAAGAATGAAGAAGTTTAGAGTGGCATTCTTCACTCTTTGTACTGCTACGTATGCTTAGGCCTCTGTATTTGCACAAGACTTCAGAGCAGCTTCTTTGCATACAGAGAAATGTATGTATAAGTGAACAGCTACCTAGCAAGAAGGAAAGAAATTGAAATACCTGGGGAAAAAAAATCCCAGTTCGAAAGGAAAAGAAATGAACCAGAAATTCTCCTTTTGTCTGCTGTGCTAATACATAAGCATCAACCTAACAATGAACCGATGTTGCAACACAGCAAGGATGCTGCAGAAATACTGAAATACACAATGTAAGTGCAAATACCTTTAAAATAAAATTATGAAGTAAAGGTTTGCAAATTCCAATCACGTGACTGCTTCCATTTACTACATATTTTCCTTAACTTTTATAATCTGGTGGATGCAGCAGTTCTCTCAAGATTCATGGAATTTCTCCCATGTTTAAAACTAGCTACATGCATAGAAATTGGCTGGAGCTATGTGTCAGTCATTTTTTGTATCCTAAACTATGTTTTGCGAATAGCCCATAGGAATATGCCATTCTGAGTATCATTTCTAAATAATAACGCAAATATTTACCTCCCATGCTTAATGACACTGGTATCTCAGCTAACCATGTACCATGGCAGTGTTAAAATATTGTGAAATTATGTAAGTGTCTTAATCTTACCTTTTCCTTTCCCACAGGAGAAGTTCAGCATGATGGCTTCTAGTTTTGTGGAGTAAATCCCAGTACCCCTGGAAGTCATGCTGCAATTTCCATGTTATGGATGGTTTTCAGTAGGCACAGTGTCATGAATAAGTGATGGCTACATAGGTCCTCTAGGATTCTTCTTTTCATCTTGACAGATGTCAAATGTTGCATCATTTCTTGTTCTTCTGACTCACAGTCTTGCTTCATGTGGCCGCTATCAGCTGTGCAGTTCAGGCTGGCTGAGAGGCAGCTCACTGTTACTGTCTCAGTTCCCTTTAACACTCACATCTGATCTCTATTTTTTTCAATAATAGGAGCAAAAAAATTTTCAGCATCCAGAGCTGTTTTTGCATTTGATTGTGAGAAGTTCCTTCTCCAGTGAGGTCTGGACAGTTTATTTCTATCTGTCTGTAAGCTACACTATGTTAAAGTAATTTCTTTTATACTTAATGAAAGCTTCATAAGGCTCTTCCGTGGACCTGCGCAGTTTTCCAAAAACACAGATGTGCTGCTCACTGGGTAGTTACCTTTTCTCTCCTGTTCTCTTGCTTGCTTTACTATACTTTAGTCTTCCTAGTATTACTCCCATTGCCGTTACTTCTGAATGCTCCGTATTCTTTTTGCTGCTTGTTCAGTCTTTCACCGTTTCTCCAAAGCTTTCGACTTCTTTCTGTGCTACGTCTACTCTCCTTAGCATTTTTAAAGGGAAGCTCTTGATAAGAGTTACCTTCTGATTTGTTGTGAGAAGTTATCCTGCTTTATAACAATTTAAAATAAGACTGTTGAGGAAAACAGTCCCTTATGACCTTGTTTTGCAGACTTAGGTTTAGGCTTCCCAATGCAGTTAGAGAGATAATTAGTGACATTTCCTAATCTAGCCGGTACTGTTCAATGATACTGTAAAAGAACATCAACTTTGTCTGAACACTTTGACTTAATGTGAAATCTTTGTCTTGTTGGGAAAGCCTTATGTTCTGTACTCATACTCGGTGTTTGCACTGAAAAGGGCACTGTTTTGTGCTGTGGCTTAGAAGATTAGTGTTGATAATACAGAGATGTTTTGGTTATTGCTGAGCAGGGCTTACACAGCGTCAGGGTCTTTTCTGCCTCTCACGCCACCCCACCAGCAAGAGGGCTGGGGATGCACGAGGCGTTGGGAGGGGACACAGCCGGGACAGCCAGCCCCAACTGATGACAGGGGTATCCCACACCATACAGCATCATGCTCAGCATACAGAGCTGGGGGAAGAAGGAGGAAGGGAAGGATGTTTGGAGTGACTGTGTTTGTCTTCCCAGGTCACTGCTACACATGATGAAGCCCAGCTTTCCTGGGGATGGCTGAACACCTGCCTGCCTATGGGCAGCAGTGAATGAATGCCTCGTTCGCTTTGCTTGTGGCGTGGCTTTTGCTTTCCCTATTAAATTGTCCTTATCTCAGCCCACAAGTTTTCTCGCTTTTACCCTTCCAGTTCTCTCCTGCATCCCACTGGAGGGGAGTGAGCAAGCGGCTCATGGGGCTTGGTTGCCAGCTGAGTCTAAACCACAACACTAACCTAGAGTAGCTGAAAACAGCTGTGGATCCTTGGCTGGAAGAAGTTCAAGCTGGTACAAGATATGTAAAGATGACTTTTTCACCGTGGCAAAAACCTCCGGGTGTCTCGTGCGGAGCTGAAGTGAATAAATGAATCATCTGGAAGTCTTACTGCTCTATCATGTTGTATTTTTATTCTAAGACAATAGGCAACATTTCTTTTTCTAATTCAGTAGTTATTTCACCTAATTCAGTAGTATTATGTAAGGAAATAAGTTGTCATCTGTTCCTTCTTGATTGTTACAAGGTAGCTGATAAATTTCTGGTTTGCTCTATTTTTCCTGGTTCTTTGTAGTGGGACTTCTTTCCCATGTAGCCAAAGGGCACTAAAATCAAAAGGCTATTTTCAGCATCACACTTAAAAATTAACATACTTCATACACAGCAGAGAAATTACCAAATTGGTTTTGCTTAAAGCATCAAGGCTCAACCCGCATTTTCTTTCCTCATAGTCCTCTCAGGGGAAAAGAACTGAGCAAGAAATTTCTTGCGTAATGCGCTATTTGTGGAGGACTAAAATATGTGGTATACTTTATTCAGGTGATTCTTCTATCACCCTGCCTTGCTAGAATTTATTGATCTATTCTGATGATATATTTTATATTTTGTCCATGGATGTGTATTTGTTTTTATAGCCTCATTCATAAATATGTTTAGGCCAGTATTAAACTTCTTCTAGACATGCATTTTATTTCCATTACATTTGTCTGTAGAACATTTTAAGATATCTCAAGTAGGAGAAAGAAAGTTACATATTAACTTACTTAGAAAAAAAGCAACAATCTGTTTGTTTAATAATAGATACCACATTACCCTGGATCTTTTATATTCACAAGTTGCTGATGGAGATAGGGTAGAGAAAAATAAGTATCAGTGTATACATGAAGGCCCAGGTAAGCCATTACAGTATTGAATAAATGGTTCAATTAGAGATTCACATTAGATCGTAAAAACAGGTTGCACATGTGGATCATGTGACAAGAAGGAGATCTCCATACTGCACAGTTTTGGATCTGTAATATTGCCATCTGAATCAGTGCAGTAATCCAGATTTTCCTTGCCTTTTTTCAGTCAGAGCCAGAGTAAAAGGAACAGAATGTGTATAAATATGATAGTGAATGTGCTAAGAAACATGCATCAGATAGACATGGAATGACAACTGTCTTGAAGAGTTTTCTGGCATTTTTTTGTGTACTGACATGATATTTAAAGATATGATAGATGTTGTTATAATGGGGAAGGAAATCTTACAGTTCACCCTTACTGAAGTGAACAAACACCATGGTGGAAAAATTGCTATTAATAAATATTATCAGACAGTTATTGCCTTAGCAGCTGAAATAAAGCAATATTAGGAAATACCATGTATGTTCTCATCCAAAATAGGATAGAAGATTTGTCCCACATAAGAGAGAAAATAGTATTGTCTGTATATTATTTGTCTTAACTTTTACGTTCTCAATGTTTAATGTGTGCTTGAGCCTCAGAGCCTGCTCTCTGAAACAGGTGTTGGAGCTTTCTCATGAGCTAGCAGTAATTTGTCTTTGAAGCCTTCAATGAAACTACTTGGAGGGATTTTCTGTGTCTATTCTTTCTTGCCACTCCACACAAAGCAGTAATGAGGAGACTGACACTGTTTGATGATGGGCAGTGATGCTGAAAGCTTGTTCAGTCCTTTTGGCAGCATTTTGTTATCCCAGTGCTACAGGAGGGACATGATGTCATGAGCATGGCCAAGAGAAGAATGTGATGGCTGCAGTGACTCTGAGTAGACAGGGTAGGAGGCATCAAACCTCTGCAGGATTTTACAAGCCTCATGCAAATGATGAAACTGAAGGGGAGTGGAGTACACAGTAGGAAACTCAGATGGATAGAAAGCTGAGAGATGCATGCCATATATTTCACTCTGTCTGCCCAAGGAGTTAAAATAGCTGTGCTGTAGGCTTGAAGTCTTGTGCCACAGGGAATAAACAAGGGAGAACCCACAGGATGGCACATGCAGTGGCTGAATGATGCTTTGGAAGGTGGCATCAAATCTGGGCAGAGAAAAGTTCAGAGAAAAGTTTCTCCACACTGAATGCTGCTAAGAAACAGAGGCCAGTGTTGTGCTGTGAAATGCTATATATGCTAACAGATAAATGAACCAAAAGAAAGGTGATAGTATAAAGAATGTAGTTAGTGAGCAGAGCTATATTTACAGAGGACCTCAGCCAGGCTGAGGTTAGCAATAGAGATGATGTTTACTGTTCAGACACTGGTCTGACAGGCTCAGCCTGTCCCCTGGCTAAGGGCAGGTCCATTCCAGGCCAAGCCCAGGGAAAGAAAAAAAAATCAAAATTAGCCAAATCGAAAATTACTAGTTGTATATATTTATTTTCACAAAATAATTACATTTTACTGTAGTATGTAATTGAGTATCATCACTGAGCTTAGCATATGTGTTCATCTGAAATACTTCACTTGTAACAAAGAGAACTTTTTTCCTATAAATAATATGAAAAAGTTATATCTGAAACACATCACTCTTTGAGTTAAAAAATAAATCCAGATAGACCAAAGACAACATAAAACATAAAACACCCTCCTCTAATGCATTTAAACAAATGGGGTTTTGTTCTAAGATAGAACAGTGAGACCGAAGTGTTCACTCCATCTCCTGCACATAGCTGTTAAAAGTTTTACATATCTTTGTAGACAATACCTAAAAATACTGATTCTATAAATATTTTAATTTATTCTTTACCTCAAAAGTCTGTTAACTTTTATCATTAAAATTGCTATTTATTTGCTATAATGTCCAATTTTCAAGACCCATGTGTTTTATAAAGCAAATTCTTAACAGGAGAAATAAATAATTAGAAGTTACTCCAATTCTAGAGATGCTTTGTGCCCAGCTCTAAGAGAAAAAAATTAGTTGCTTTGTGTTGCGTCTTGCTTAGTGGTGTTAGAATGATGGAATCCAGGTAAGAATTTAGTTCTCCTGTTCCTGAAGACAATCATTCATGATAACCATGAAATACTACTGTGAAAGTGTTGAGGACATAAAAAACTCATATGACTTCCATGGAGGTCAGACATTTTTATTGAAGAGAAATCCATTGAAAGTTACCAAGTATAAAGATTTCTAGACCAAAGTGTTTCTGAGCTGATAACTGTTGAAGGCTTGGAGAGGATGAGAAAGAAGTGTGATACGTGGTTGATCTGTTCCTTCTCCTCTGTAGGCATCTGCTTGTGAACACTGCTGGAGACAGGGTTTGGGGCCAGATGGATACAGCCACAGCCACTCCCTCCCCTTTCCTACCCTTCGTATTTCTGAAACAACTGAAGCAAGGACTCTAGAAATACTTAACTAAACCAGCAGCAGGTCCAGTCTTGTGTATTTAATGAGGCAAGAGTCCAGTCTGGAGAAAAAAATAGGTTGCAATCATATAATTTAAAATGGAATGGTTATATGCAAGGAAGAAGTATTAGAATCATGCAAGCTATCTCAGTACCTCTTCTTTGAATTCAAAGTTTTGCACCTACAATACTTTTGTTTGAATGTGGATCTTGGTGCTTTGTCTTTTAGGCTTGTGTGAATCAACTGGAAAAGAAAATAATTCCATGTGGACATCACACAAATGCCTGGGCAACCAAATAGAAAGCAAACTGGCTATGCTCATGGATTGGTAGCTAGAAACCCTGTGTAGTGGATTTTAATGAATTGTTTCTGCACGGAGTTGGGAAGAGAAGCAGCAGGTACACAAATGGCAGGCAGCATATTATGGTGTGAGTTACAAACAAGCTCGCACCGATTTTCTGCTTTTGCTTGACCTGGTACCATGTGAGAGTATCTTCTGCTGGCCAGTATCATCACTGCAACGTCTGCTCATGAAACCCAGTATGCGGATCATGCTCTCCCTGAGACTGGCACAGTGGGAGGGCTTGAGAAGGAGTCTCTCTGAGGTGCATATGGAGCCAGAGAATCTATCTAGGGGTTTTTGGAGGAATCTGCTAACGAACTGTCCCTCTTACCCTTACCCCACAAAGTGACATGAGGCATTTTACCAGGGAGTGCTGTGGACTTGTGGATTCTTCTCACTCTGAGAAAGGGAGGTTTGTTGTTTGCAGCAAGCAGTACAACTGGGAAGCATTTCAGCTTCTCTTAGAGGATTTCCCACATTATTCTCCAGGCTAGAAGTCAACTGGGCAATATCTTCTTCCTCACCTCTCTGCCTTGTTGTCACAAGGATCATTCAGAAAGTCTGTGAGTTATAGAGGAAAGCTGCTGCATAAACTCATCGCATCATTTTGGGCCTGAAACTGCACAGCAGCCTGCCCCATATCATCTTCTCCACCCAGGGAGTAGCTACAAGAGCAAAAACTCTTCTGTGCGTAGGGAAGTGACTTCCCTCCTTGTATTTCTAGTCATATTTTTTACATCCCACAACATTCATTAGTATCAAGTTGATCAGAAGCCTGGTAAAGAGAGCTTTAACAAAGTAAGCTCTATACTGGGCATTACTTTCTTGAATAATTCCTTGTCTTGACTGCACAGCAAAATTAAGTCCTTATTGCTCCAGGCATTACAAAAGATAACCAAGAGATAGTTGCTGTTCTGAAGTGTCTGTAGTGCAAATGTGAAAGCACAACACTGGAAGCAAAATAATATAACCCTCATTTTATAGGCAGGAAAGAGTGGCACAGAAAAATTAGATGCCAATACTGCATTAAATAGAACCCACATCTCTAAACTCCATGGCTAGTACTTGACCCACAAGATGATCTTTCCTGTTCTGCACCACTACAGTGTGCTTACACCATCTGATCTGTGCAATGGTATTTCGATCTGTCCCACAGTTGCAAATAATTTTTAAAAATGCAAGCTGGTGAAGAATCACATCTTCTTGTGCAACACATTGTCACATTTTCCCTGTCTTGGTTTTTTTTTTGTTTTCTTTTTTTTTTAATCATGGAATCGTGTGTTTATTAGTTCCCCTTGTACTGCAGCCTGTCTGCACAGAGAACAGTCACCAGGTGCTATGATAAAGAAGGAAGAGCATCCCTAAGTTATTTTTATCTATTGACTGGGAAATACTAATAATTTTTCAGCTGTTAGATGTTCATTCTCATTTGTCCTTCTGGATGTTCATCTCATGCTGAGTGTTAATTTTCTTTGCTCTTTGAACTGATCTATGGACAGTTGTCCAAAATCTGAAACATTTGGAGGCATGGCCAGGTGGAAAGGACTAAGAAGCTAAAACTCCTAGAGCACCTATTCAGCTCACAAGCACCCAGATTGCTCTGCTGCATATTTTTGCCTCTTGAGATCTACTGCCCTGGCTTCATGCATAGTGATCTTTAACCCAAGCCTGCCATAATAATCTGGATATGTTTAAGCACTGTTAATCATATGCCTTACCTCACCTGAATCGCTCTGAGAGAACTGGGTTACATGTGGGGTTACAGCAGAAGCACGTTTTGAAGATGCTTCCTGCAATGTTGCCCCTCTCTCTGATTCTCACTGTGGTTATTGTAAAGGGTCTGGAGGTAATGGTAGGGAATAGCTTTAAAAGAAAGTCTGGAGGTTTTTTGGTGGGGGCTAGATCTACTCTACTACTTAAGTTTATGGCATTTATCAGTGTTGACAAATTTCCTGACAGTCCCCCAGCCCCCAGCAGCTGCATGCGTACACATGACACATGTATGTGGACATCACACTTGCGCTTTTCCCCTGGCCCTCCCTCACAAGGCGTCCACAGACCTGCTTGCACTATCCTGCCCTCCCCATTGGCAATGGGGCGCTGCTCAGCTGATGTGTCTGCCATTCCAGCAGCACAGTAGATCTCTGCCCTAAGAGAGAAGCATACTCCACTCATCTACCACCCAAACCAGTAGAGGTGACAAGCCTGGGACTAGAGTTTCAAAGACATAAACTGGGACAAGTGGAGGAGCTGTCATAGATAAAGGTTTTGATGGAGTGAGGGACTCAGGAAGACATAAGGGTAACCTATTCCTTCTCCCAAATCTTTTCTACAGTGACACATTGCAACACTTTAATGTAAGGAGAAAGGGGCACATGCGTAAGAAGAACATTTATCCTTCTGAGATCTGTGCTCTACATGAATTCTCATCCAATCCTCTGTCTAAACCTACAATCTTCCTTATTCCAGGACTGGCAATCTTTCAACAAAGGAGGGGTGGGTTGTATTTTTCTTTCCCCAGTTAGCTGTTAAGTGTGCCAATGGAAACTTGGCAGGAAGCTGAAGATGCTGCTTTTGCTTGTGAGGGGAGGTCTTAGTTCCTACTGAATTTGGAGCTCCATGGGGCCAGAAGCAAATGTGTGTCCCTTTGAAAGTGCCACAGTGCTCTGACTGCCGAGATCTCCCATGTTGAGTGTGATAAAGCTGATCTGGTCCCATCCTCTCTTTGCTGTTGTCCTCTGCACTCTGCAGATTGGCTATAGTTGGGCAAGTGGCCCTGGGAATTTAGCTCCACAAAATACCAGGCCCAGTACCCTGGCATACAACAGAGGGAGGCAGGCAGCTGGAACAGTGTGGCTCCAGTCATTCATTGTGTGAGGCACCTTTCTTTTTTCTGTTTTTCCAAAACTGGTTGTTACAAAACAGAGAGGCCACACAGGGAACATATTCTCCAGAGAAGAGATAAATAGTAAGTGGCTGGGACAGCAAATGTTGGGACTGACTTTCTCATAGACTCCTTGAATATCTAAACCTACAGGAATGCTGACATTTTGGGGATAAGCCAGCCTCACCCTTGATAATTAGGGCAAAAGCCCTCTGTGAGTTGACAACACCCCTGTGTTGCCAGATACTCCTATGTGTCAAGTACCAAATTATCCAAGGACCCAGAGATATGTTGATGTCAGTGGAAATTATGCAACATATACTTTGAAAACAAACTCTGAAGTAGCCCTTTAACAACAGATGAATTAGGCCATTTAATATATGCTTAAATGTCTTGCTAGATCAAAGTTAGGCCATATGTGCTTGGCTATGCATGGGGACTTACTCTCATACGTGGATTTCTTCCTCTGTTTCCCCCAGGGACCAGCTCTTTTGCGCACTTAAGCTGGAAACAGTTGAAACTAAATCCCAGTATGTAACGTGAATCCTGCGTTTAGTTGGTTTGACTTTTAAAAATGAGAACGCACAAGGCCCTGATGACTTCAATAGCATTTATGGGTGCTCGGTGCTTTTATAAATGTCACACTATTTATAAAATATTTCTGTGTCCTTTTTTTGTATTCTCTGTTGGCCTGTCTCTTTTCCAGTGTGGTATCTTTGATTGGCATAGTCACATCAGGATGTAGCATGTGTTTGAATAATTAAGAGAATACAAATAAAAATTTAAAAAAAAAAAAAAACCAAATAAAAGTTATCTTTATTCTAGTCCATATTTTTCCATTGCTCAGCCACCAAAGATAACAATACCATTTCACCACTGCTTTTTACATTCTATGGAAGAAAAGTACTTTTAGTTTTGCAGTGGTTTATTAAACGCTTTAAGTCCAATTTTTTGCCCCTAGAGTTTCCCCCCTAAGCTTTAGAAAATTGTTTCAGCTATATCCAAACTCATGCCAACTTCCTGGCTTCTTGGCCGCAACCCATCAGTGAGTGCTCTACTAAGAACCACTTTGAGGCTCTCCTTGAACCTCTTCTTCTTGCTGCTTCCTACAAAGAAGTAAACCAGGGGGTTGATGCTACTGTTAACGGTGGAGAGAACAATGGTGACGTGGTTCTGCTGGCTGAGCAAAGATGACCAGTGGTGGTAATTCAGAAGATACAGCAGCCTCATAGGCATGGCAAAGATGAGGAAGACAATGACTGTGGCCACAATGATGATGTAGAGCTTTGACGAATGAGGTCTCAGGGAGTTACGGTGAATCCTGATAACCAGGATCAGGCTGGACAGAATCATTAGAGGAATGAAGATCATGAAAGTCAGGATCCATGTGAAGATGAGCAGTGCTTGGCAATGGTTGCCATCATCGAATTGTTCCTTGGTTGAATCATCTTTACATGTTAAATATTCGGCTACTGTCATGAAAAAAGACAGAGTCCACAGAATTGCACACACAATTGCCGATTGGTGCTGTGACCGGTGGCATCGGTACCAGATGGGGTAAACAATAGACAGACACCTCTCAATACTGATGGCTGTCAGGAGATAGAGACCGGTATTATAGCCAAGAAGGAAGACAATTGATAGTGTGGTGGTTACATAATAGTAAAAACCATATGCGAATCCAAAACCAGCGATGTACTCAATCGACAGAATAAACGTACAAAGCAGTAAGGAGATATCAGCAATAGACAAGTGTGTGATGTACGCAGTGAATGGGTTTCTTTTGATCTGGAAGCAGAGGCACCAGAGGACAATTCCATTTTCACAAAAACCCAGGAAGGAGATGATCATAATTACCCAAAGTGGGGTCAATATCTCCCAGACCCTTTCCTGTGTAGAAATGTTTCTGTGCATTGAGATGTTCTCTGTGCCTTCGCTGGGATGAAACGTTATGTTTGACTCATCCATGGGGAAAGCTCAAGTTTGGATAGCACAGCTCTTCCTTCTGCAAATATGTATAAAAATATACTGTGAGCATTGTGTGCTCCTCCCCTCCCCCTTTTCCTTCTGTTTTGTGGACCCTCAATTTCTGGTCATACATGAAGGCCTTGGCAAAAGGAACACCAGCTTTGATATACTGGTGCTGGCTAAAACCCAGTTGGAGCTACTCTTGGCAGTGTTAAAGATCACTAAGCCCATCATGCTATCAGAAATCCTGAGCTGCCTTCTCTAAGGGGCTCAGCCTGTGAATGCCAAACCATAGCTAAAGAGATTCTCTTAAAGAGCTCTTGGACAATCAATGTCTCCATCATATTGCACAGTTTCATGATATAGTCGTGACAAATGGCATTGGTGGTTCTTGTTAGAGCCCTAGATTGTTCCCAGACAGGACTCTTCAGTTCCTATTGAAGCTAATGGCATTAATTTTAAGTTAAACATATGCATTTCAAGTGAATTTGGCTCATATGTTTTTTGGTTTAAAAAAAAAAGAAAATTGATACCAACATCAGTTTTCCAGAAAGGGATTTAATTAAGTAAGTAAAAATAATATGCAGTTACTCAGCATTGTATTCCCTCCAAGTACAGAGGTGGAGGGAAGGCAAAATGCCACTGTTTTGAGAGAGCAATTTCTTACCTGCTTTAAGTGTCATTTATCACAGCATAACATAATTTAACCATGTTTACACATAGCACAATGGTAGGTATCTTGCAAACTTTACAAATCTAACCCATCACAAGGAGATGTTGTTCATCACATCATGTTCATCATCATCATCATCACAAGTTGTTCAGGTTCCCTGCCATTGTTATAATGGTTTTAACTATTGTTTTGCTGAGCTGTAGGGTAAATTCTCCTTTTGTGTATCTCCTTTTATCTCATAACAGAGAGTTAGTAGCATTGGCTTCAGCTGATTTTCATACAAATATTTCATACCCCATTCCCTGTTAACTTCCCAGCTGCTCTATGATGATACACAGTCACATTCAGGACACTTTTGGATTTACTGATGTTAACAGGGACTAATTGTTGACAATAAGCTTACCTAGCTGACTTGGTTCATCCATATAAGCTACCTTGTTCATTAACGTGCCATAATGAGAATTTACCCATACCCTCAAGTACTTAAGAACATCAAATGCAAGGAAAACAAGTTTTGCTGGGGCAACTTTTGCAATGATTATTTAAAGAGAGCCATTCACCCCAGTCATAGTTGTTCTCTCATGAGCCTTGCATTTCCTGGTTTCAAAACAGCTCCTTAAGACAGGAAATCACAATCTAAGAATGACCACTCTGTAAACAACCTGGGAAGCCTCAGGGCTTGCTGGCATTTCAACCTGTGCAAAAATGTTAATGATGATCCCACCTGTATGCTGACCATGCCACCACCTGAGACAGTTGAAGGCAACAAACAATATAGCTGGAGATGTGGTAGGGAAGTGAGTGTGAATACCACAAGTGAATGCAGTGTCCAGAATGAGTGGCAAGCCTCCCAAACAGTGTTCTGCAAAAACTGCAGAGGGAAGGTGCTCAAACAGTGTGCTGCTGGAAGCATAGTAAATGTTCACAGAAAAAAACGAGAGAAGAAACTACTTCAGGAGTTAAAACAAATAGGAAAGGGAAAGGAGAATGAAAATACTCAGGTATGAAAAAAAAGACTCAGAGTATGAAAATATTCAAGCAAGTTCTTGGTTTGTATCACTGTAGAAAAGGAGTTTTCTCTCTGGAGAGTAAAACAAAGAGGAAGAAGTTCTCGACTTACTAAGGTCATTCCCACATGACAGCATTCAGAGATGAGGATGGAAAGAATCCTCTCCTTCCAGATACATCCATGGTTTGTTCAGATTTCCTTGAAGCTGTTGAAGAACTTCCTTGAAGAAGCTGAAGGTTACCTTCTCCAACCATTTGCGTTTGGTAAGAGGGGGAGCGAATAGTGACTCTGACCATGACTCAAAAAGAAGTGTGCAGTCCTCCCATTGCTCCAAAAGTCTGAGGCATGCCAAATAAAGGGTCCCAGGCTCATCATCTGAGGCTGAGCTTCAAATGGCATCACTCAGTAACTGGCAACTCATCTAGCTGAAAGCTTGGGATTTAACTCTTGTGGGAACTGAGTGGCAGTATATGGAAAGTTGTCCTGAGCTGCTACAATACCAAGAGACCTAGTTTAAACAAACAAACATGAAGGGAGTAAAAAAATCTATTTGAGGATGTTAGGATCCAAAGAAAAAAATCTCAATTTAGAACTGTGCCACCATGTGCCATCTAAAAAAATAAAAGTCGATTCGCAATTTTTAAAATATTTTTTTTATATGAGAAAACAAGAAGGTGAGAAGGACAGAGGGAGAATGAAAAAGAAAGAAAGAAATAGAAAAAAGATAGGAGATGAGGGAAAAATAAAAGAGAAGGGAAGAAAAAGAAAGAGAGAAAGATAGAGAGAAAAAGAGAAAGAGAAAGAAGAAAAGAAAGAAGGAAAGAGGGAAAGAAAGAAAGAAGCAAAGAAAATAGCCCATCATTGTGTTAGTCTCATACATCCATTCCTCTAGGTAAAATCTGTATCTTGAGATTATTCTACAAAAAAAAAACAAACAAACAAACAAAAAAAAAACCCTAAACCCAAAAATCTTTTCATGAGATTTAAACAGCCTCCCCTGAAAAGTTCAAACAAGACTAGGAACTTGAAAAGTCCCCTGAGGATACCCCCTGCTTTTGCCCCAAGTATTAGGTTGTTTTTATATTCAGATATTAGCAGAACAAACATTCTTAGCCAAATAAGGAGAGAGTTTGCTTGGTCTTCTCCTTTAAATGTTTCACTAGAACTACCAAATCCCCAAACGGGAAGAGCAACTAACTAATGTGAGAAATAAATGACCCCAAAGGGAGGGTCAGAATAAAGTTAGGAAAGGAACAGAGTGAAATAAAACAACTTCTAACTGTTTTTTGTTGTCTTAAGTTGTAATCTACCTTATGTTCAACATTAATGGGACCAAAAATTTCAAGCTACCTCTGAAAAACGAAAAAACCTGTTCCTTTCTCCAAAAAGGAAATATGCATACAAGTAATGAGAAGAATCATTGTAGGAATATGTTAACGTGTCGAGATTGACCAGGTACTTGTGTTAGCAGCCCATTGCAATCCAAAATTGGGGATGCCCTGGCTTCCCAGTCCCCAAGAGGCAGTTGGTTTGTGAGACATCCCTCATGCACACAGCACCTCCTTCATGACTGATCCCTGTAGCACCATCAGTCACCATCTACACAGCCAGGGCACCAGAGTGAAAACTGGTCTTGAGGGGAATAGGTCACAAATACACCTTACCCTTGGTGATTTTGGAAGTAAGAGGAAGGTTGAATAGTGGTGTTTATATCAGATGCTGCCAAGAGTTGGAGCAGCTGTTTCTGAGTCAGTTTTACTATTCAGATATGAACAAGGGGGCTACAATAGCAAAATGTGGAACTTGAATACATCTTGGGACTAGGAATTAGTACTGACAGCAAAGACATGATGGGCAATCTGGAAACTCTTTTAATTTTGATCTAAACTGAATATACGGCAAGATGTCACATGAATGATAATTTATCCTGAAACTTTTCTCTCTGACACTAGCTTGGGTAGGACAGAGCAGCTTTGCAGTACTGAAAGGACTGTAAACTGAAAGGACTAACACCTGCAAATATCGTGTGTGTAGGAAGCTAGTAGTGTTACCTTTTATCACTTTTCTTTGAGTCTTTGAATAATTTCATGTTCTTCTATCTCAAATTCCTGGAAGCAGAAGGCAACCTGTAAAGAACTTGCAATTCGTTCATTAAACACAACCCAACAACCAAGGATTTATAAACCAGATTAGAGGGGTCTATGTGGTTGGTACAGGTGCCAGTATATAAAAAAGCCTCTGTGTACCCAGGACTCAGATCTCCCACTATATACTTACATGAGCCATAACAAAAACCCCCCAGGGATGAGCTTTGGTAGCACTTTCAGGAAGTGCAACTTTTCCTGATGGTCATTCAGTCATTACCACTTTCCAGCTGTAATTTATTCTTTAATTACTCAGCTCTAACAAAGGTTAGGAGAAGGGCTTAGGCTTCAGAGTGTGGATTGAAGATCTGGGTGCAAACCATTAACAGAGAGCTGAAGGGCACACTGAGAAACAGGGGTTGTAAGAGGGCTGAAGACTAAACAGGAGGCTTTAGGGTGCTGTGGAGAGCAAACAGAGGACTATGGGGCACACTGAGAACGAGCTGGAGAGGGACTTCTTACAAGGCCATGTAGCGATAGGACAAAGGGAAATGGCTTTGAACTGAAAGAGAGTAGGTTTAGATCAGATACTAGGAAAAAATTCTTTACCGTGAGGGTGGTGAGGCACTGGAATAAGATTCCCAGAGACGCTGTGGATGCACCATGCCTGGAAGTGTTCCAGGCCAGGTTGGTTGGGGCTCTGAGCAATCTGATCTAGTGGAAGGTGTCCCTGCCCGTGACAGGGAGGTTAGAACTGGATGACCTCTAAGGTTCCTTCCAACACAAACCGTTCTGTGACTCTACAAAATGCATGGATCCTAAGGGTCTTAAGACCCCTTAAGTCTTACAGAGACTGGAAGAGCCATGATGACTTATGGATGTTCCTCAGTAGGTGACATGAGACTGTCATTAAAGTAGGAGTTAGGCGTGACGAAAACTTAAGACTTAAGGTTACCCTAACCCAAAACCCACCACAGAACTTGCTGGACATCTTTTATCCTACTTGTACCAGCCATGATGCCAGCATATGCCAGTTCCCTAAAGGGTGGTAACTGATGGATTGTGTTTAATGGGCACCAGGTGTGAAATGAATTTATTTTTGGTTTCCGCAAAGCAAGGTGAAAATACATGTCACCAGCAAGTTTTGAAACCAACAGGGCTCATCTGTTCATAGCTAAAAGTGAGGTTATGGCAGGAGTTAAAATTCTAGAAAACTTAAGACAAAGATGACTAAGTCCAGAATTGGTGTAAGGCTGAAGACTTCTTGGTGGCTGCTCAGTTGTAAGGCCAATTATAAAATCCTATTAATGGCAATCATAGGATTGTGTTTTCATGAGAACAGTATGGAATAGCAGGCTCTAAATCAAAGATTACTGCTTAATCCTGCAATCCTACTGAGAAATTTTGGCAACTAAAGTTGGTAGAGGTGAGCTAATTGTATTATTTTGTGAGTGGTTAAGACCACCACATTTTGTTTATGAAAGTGGATTTAGGGCCTGAAAGCCAAGTGTACTGTGGGAAACAGGGAAGAACTTTACCTGCGTAAAGAATAAGGCAGATAGTGAGAGATGAGGCAGTTTACAGTTGGTGTTGGGACCATACAGGCCCCTAAAATAGTTTGGTATGGCTGTTTTCAGATTACTTTTCTGTTCTTCGTCAGACATGTTTTTGAATGATTTATAGATTTTTGGTTCTGGTCTGAAAATGCCGATGAGAAAAGGGTAATTAATAGAGGACAAAAAGGTAGGGGCAGGCGAGCCCCAAGCTGGCATGCAGATCTCTGGAATCAAGGCGAGGTGTCTGGCCCATTCTCTGGTGGCATTGCCCAGGCTCATGGAAGGCTAGAGGACTTGTTTACATGTTAACTTCATGGACTGACTGTCGCCTGAGCAAGAGAGGATTTGGAGACCTTCCTGCTCCTGACTTGAGCCGCACCTTCTTTTTTCCGACCTGCACGGCTCTGGGTGGCAAGCCAGGGCTCAGCACTCAGGGGTGATGCCAGCAGCAGCCAGAGCAGAGCTCCAGCTCGGCAGCCCCGGGGCGAGGCGTGTGCTGCTCACCCCCGTGTCTGCCGGGCTGCGGGGGGACACAGCTGGCTCCACTCCCCACAGCCAGAGGGAAAATCGGCCAGTTTGGCTACAGAAGCTGTACAGACATATTCACACAATACCAGCTGGCCGTGTTTGCCCACCTGGGAGCAGCACACATGGTGTTCTGGATGTGCGCTCGTACCTCTGTGTCATGTCGCAGCTGGTGAGGAAGCAGCCAGAGTAAATTGCAGGGAGTTTCCCAAATCAGAGGGAGTATCAGCAAGTGAGGAGCTCTTAGTGTTGCTGTGAGCTTGGGAAAACTAATATAAAATAACAAGGTTTCCTAATGCCCATCTTTAACCCCTATATTCTTGAGTTTCAGAGGCTCCTCTGCTGTCCGCAGACCTACCTTCAGTCACAACATGCGTAGCAGGTGGTTGTTCTTACCTTGAAGATAGTGGGGTCTGTCCCCAGTGGAAAACTACCTTTGCTAAAATCATTCTGAGTCTTATTTCCCTCTTGGTCTGCTCACTGACGGCACAAGTGCTTGCACCAAACCCAGCATCATCACGCATCAAAAGAGAAAATACACTGCACCTGTCTGCTGGCAGCCCCAACAGCAACCAAGCATTAGGGCCACCACTGCTATGTAGTGTAAGACAATACAGGAAACAGTATTTTCTTTCTACATTTTCATTTCGTATATGTAAAACAATACAGGAAACCACTGGGGAGACGATAGGATAAGAATGGCAGTAATAACTTGGCATATGTGATTAGTATAGGCAGTTTAAACCACTTTAGCTTTAGTTGTGCAAAGCAGAAGTTACACATTAGAAAATGTGACTGAGGCATGATAGAGATGAGTCAGAGCTTCCCATGATAAAATGTTGGAAGAAAAGCTCTGAATGCCAATTAGGCAGTAGTACATGTAGAGTAAGACGTTTTGGATCACTGATAAAGTTACTGAAAGAAGGGTCTGATACCATGCTGCTCTCAGCCTGTGTTATTTCTGGATGTTCCCATCAACATATGTCCAAATCCCTCTTGAAACAGAGTTGCTTGTCAGACTAAGTTATGTCTGTCAAGTGCCTGCCCTAGTCAGAAAGATTGCCCTGAAATAATCTTTACTCTTGATTGTACTGATCTGTTTTCTTTCTTTTACCCCTGTTTACTTTTATTCTGTATCACATATTCATCATTTGCATGCATTTCCAACCTATCACAGAAATTAGCCATTATTCTTTATTTGCCCTCTGCACTGCAGGAATAGGTGGTTAAGTAAGATGCTTGATGCACGTTACTGTGAAACCTGAATCCCTTTGGTTGGGCTCACTGAACACTCAGGGTTCTTCACCTGAAGTCTGGTGGTTCACCTGTCTCCCTGTCCTCTGCACAAGAGAAATAGCCATACTGCTGAGGATTCCTTGTACTGGAAAATTATTTAAAAAGATGATAACTGCTGTATGGAGGCACCAGCAGCTAAAAAAAAAATAGATGTAGATGACATGGGAATTGTTAACAGCCCATTCTGGACATTCTTTGGACTCAGCCAGGACAGGTCTGTGACTCCTTAGGGCAACGTCTTTACAAGTCATCTAATGACACACTGAAAATGCAACTACTGTGTATGATTGTAGTTAGACAATAAGCAGTAAACAACAAGAGCTTTATAATGACATGTCTGAATGAGGTATGTATTACTATGTCATGCCAGGGTTTAAAGAAGGAATTTCCATCAGAACTGTAAAAGTGGTCTAAAGGTCCATGAATTAATTCAGTATTTTGAAAATAAAAATTTCAGTGTGTGTATCACATTGTGGTTCTGCAGGGAAACTGTAGCCCAGTTTTCTCATGTCTCATTTCTCCTTTTTGAACTGAACCTCCCACAGTGCACCATGGAATATGACTTTGTATTACAATCCTCTTTTCTCTTGGCGTCCAGCTGGGAGCATGACTGATAGATATGAACCAGAGCACAGTGCATCAAAACATCATTGCAGAAGGGAAATATTCCTCCTGCTTTAGGATTTTTCCCAAATACTGAATTTTTAAAATGAAGACTCTCAAGTAGCTAAACAGTTTCCTTTGAGAAAAGTTCTTCTATTATTTTTAATTGCTTCTAATACCCGTCTCTTTCCAAAGACAAAACATAGACTCAGAGATAATTTTTATCTTTCAAGGTGGTCCAGCTTGAACACAAATGCAAAACAAGCTCATGCACTAGGTTTACTGCATGAAGTCAGAAGGTCACTGAGTGAAAACACTGAACTGTCTCTTCTGTCAAGTGTATATGTATGGAGTGGATCTAGAGTCCTAAAATATAAAAAAGGCCATTATATTTTCTGAAAAAGGGAATTGTTAAAGTGTAGCAAGAGTACAGAACAATGACTCTGAGGATAGAAATCATGAGGCTTGAGTTTACTCTTTTTCAGACTGCCTTAACATCATCAAAATTCCTCCTCTGCAAAATGAGAGTAGCATGGGAGCACTGGGAGGCCAACTTCAAATCTGTAAGACACTTAACTAATATAGTAATATAAATACTAAAAATACAAGGAATTTACCTACTACTTCAACCTCACAAACACAATAAGAAATTAGTTTGATTCTATTGCAGTAAAAACAAGGGGTCTTGTTTTTTTATTTGTATATTTCCAACTTTTTCAACTTTCTCCTTTATACCTTCGACAGAAATGGGACAAGACTCTAAGCTGTGGTAGTCATCACATGGAAATCCTTGTCATTGAAGCAGGTAATAATTCAGGCCCTGCACATGAACAAAGGCTGCTTTTGAGGACTCCAGGTTCAGGATTTTAACTCCAACAGTGATGTAGTGGTACATCTTGCCAAAGTTCCAGCATAAACATCTATAGTGGCTGTGTCATCAGTTTGCTTTCAGAAACAGTATTGACTTGTTCTCTTCTATTCATGGTTTGATTTGGTAACAAAGTATTTGCCTTGCAGAGTTGAGATAATACTAAATAAGTTGTGTAGTGGACAACAACCAACCAAATTGCAACTGGAGATAAAGAACTTGAAGTTCTGCATTTTTTAGGAATTCCACTTCTTCTTCCTGCATCAAACATGTTTCCTTCTTCCTCTGAGTTGCAGGTGTTAAAGACATCACTGCTTTTGCCCTCCCCTTAACAGGGACTTCCAACAACTAAAGTATGTTCAGAGTCAATTGAAGTCTCAGTCTTTAGTTAATAGAAAATATTTTCCTTAGAATTTAGAATTCCCAGAATTCAGAATTCTAGGGACTACTGCTGCCTCTATTTCCTGCTGAACACATTTCCCAGGACTACATTTCTTATCCCTGGTCATACTTTGCCTTTATCTTTTGATGACAAGGACACATAATTTCCCTTGCCCTGTGAGTAACACACCAGCATCTTGGGTGTGGCTCTTGGCCATCAATGCATGTGGCTGATCTCAGTGGAGCCAGATGCAGGGAGGGCTCTGGGGCATGTCCCAGGTGGGCAGTCGTGTCTGCTTGTGCACCCATGGTGGGATGGAGTGGGCCTGAGATGGCTGTGCAGAGTAGAAATGTTCAGCCATTACCACCAGCCCCCAGGCCAACACAGTCCCACAGGATGTAGCCCTGGCAACAAAGCACTTTCACTGCACTTTCACTGCTCACAAGGCACCTGTGTGCAAAAGACTGAGGGTTGGCAGCTCTGTATCATCTATCCTGTTTCTCTTTCTCATTATCTTTTTTTTTTCTCTCTCTGATCCTGGCTTAATCTTTTAATACCTTGTTGTGATTTACAGGCACCCACATTCCCACTGACGAATATACATTGTCAGTGAAGTTGAGGAGCACAGTTTACAAGCATGACTTGGGACGCACTTGAATACACTTAATAAGTTTTCTGCAAGCACGTTGTTATGTGGATTGTTCTGCTGTGCTACAAAGAAATCAGATTCTAATCTGAGACATATTCTCAGCAAAGCTATTTCCAAGTCCTCCTCCAACTATGGGTTGATGGAAGGAGATAGAGAGGTGTCAGTCACAGAGCTATACAGCTCCTCATCATCAGGCCGAGTGTACCAATCACCCAGATGATTGTATAGTATATAATATGCATAACATTTATACACATATCTTGCCAAAATTAAACTTAGTACTCTACAAGGTGAAGAAAGGCTTGGTTTCTGGTGTTGGGGTATTTGTTTGAGGGACAGAGATGGGGGAAGGAAGAATCAGCAAGAGATTAGAATACAGTTGGTGGTATAGAAGCCATATGAGTCAGAAGAAAAAAAGTAGATTAGTAGTTTTATAAAATAACCTGATGAACTGTATCTCTTTTTTTCACTGTAAAGTTTTGGAGACATTGTGATGGCTGAAGACCAAAATCAGAGCTGTCTTTTGACACTGCACAGAGATGGAGTGCCAGCATCCAGAGCTGGAAGGTAACTCCAGTGACAGAGTCCTGAAACAGAGCCACTTGCAGCACCACGTCAGGATGGCACGGCAGTGGGGTTCATCCCTCACGTGGCAGATGAGTCACTGGAGCCCGTGTCTCTTGCACCATGGCTGTTGGTTTGATGACTCTGCCGGGACAGAGGAGGCAATATGAGTAGATGCTGGCCAGAATCTGTAAACATGCTGGAGTTTTTGTTCCTATCACCTGTGATAGTCTCAATGGGCATCTACTAATTCTGTTTTGGTAGAGTTAAATTACAATACAGAATATGTGAGCCCAAAACCAGGGGATGAGCCCCAGGCTGTAAGGTGCTTCCTGATCCCAGCTAACTAGTTTAACAGGGGTTTCTTACATCCTCTCAGCTGCTTAAGAAAGCTTCCATGTGCACCTCAGGATGGGATCAGGGTGCGGGCTCTGAATACAAAGGCTTTGTATGGTATATTAACTACAAACTCTCCTGGTAGGCAAGGTCAAGTCAGAATGGCATAAGAACATGGCTTAAATGACACCTAAATTCTAGCTTATGTTCAGGCACTATATTCAAGCAAGGCTTAAGTTCTTCAGTCTTCACATTTTCATCAGCTGAGAAGAAACAGCTGAGGGGTACTGCCTGTTTTGTAACTGCAAATGTAAATCTTTCTTGTGATGATCATTAAACTGTAGGTGCGTGATTCCTGAAGGAACATTGTGCCAGGCAAAACAAGGCCAGGCTTTTCAAGCATTCATCTCCTTGTGTCAGTGGTGAAACAGACTTCCCTGGTGGGAAACATGTGATTGATTAAGCCTAATTATACCTTCTGGCTTCCAAGAATAGGCTTTATGTTAATGTGAGAGGAGATAGAGTCTCTGCCCTAATTCACAGCCAAGAGCACTTCCCCACTGCAGTAACTGGCATGATCTCTAACTGGCAATACTCACATTCTCGCTTGGTCCTCACACATCTCAAATACACCATTACACATCACCCCCTTGTATTGCTCTCAGACGTGGCTGTTGTAGCACCACAAGGCAAATTAAGTGTTTGTGCACTTCAAAGCCTTTCTTTCCACAGAAAGTATTGCATAAGAGTCACAATTCTTCTGGAATAGGCACAGGTGGCCCCTCCCTTCTAGAGTAATTTCTTTCTCATATGCAGAAGCCAAGCTCAGATGAGGATTTGGAAACACTTCTGGGGAAGGGAGGGGAAGCATTTCATTTTTGGGCTTCTGCCCTGGTCTTTTCTGCTCTTGGATAGCTGCACAATCTGATGGCTGAAGAAGCCAGAGATATCCTCTGAGATAGCCCCCTCCCAGGGCTAGGCAAAGGGCTGCTGAATAGTCTGTTTGACAGCTGATTTGAAAACAAACAGACCTTAAAATAGTATTTCTGTCATTGCATTGGCTGCAGACTTTCAGCCCTGTGTTGAATTGGACCAAGCAAAAGGAACAAAATAAGCAGTGCTGAAATTATTCTTCTGCCTCCTTTGTCCACCATACTACTCCAATGTCCACAGCTTTGGGTGTTTCTATCTCCCCCTTCCTTCTCTGTGGCTCCTTTTTTTTTTTTTTCTCTGTCCTTTCTCTCATCACTTCTGCAGCTCTCCCTTGAGATGTTCGCTTTCTTCTTTAGAACACCTGAAGTGCCAGACAAGACTTGAGAGATTGGGAAAATGAAAAGAAGAATGATGCAAAGGACAAACACTCTAAGGCAAAGAGGCATAGGACTTTTTCCTTCAGTGCAGAGCTGTAAAAGCATGAGTAAAACCAACATGGAGAGCATAGAGAGTGCAGGCATCTTCAGAATCTCCCTGCCACATCCTCTTCGCATTTCTACCCAGCAAGCCACTAGTCTGATCATAACCTGCTTCAGACCCTTCCCCTGTCACACCACCAGCAATAAAAGTTCTTCTCTCTCTACATGCTCATTCAAACTCATCCACTGGCTCCAGGGGGCTGCCTTCACCCCCTCTTTCTACCTCAGGGAGAAAACTTATTTTTGTCCGATTGTTTATGTAAAGTCTTTATTTGGTAGAGGTCTTCCAGGACACAGACATACACACAAAACATGGAATCTCAGAATTTTCTTCTCTTTCCTAATTTAGGCAGAAAAGAAAACCTTCTCTGTCACCTTAACCCTTTAGATACACTGAGCTTTGAAGAAATGTTACCTTTTTGGAGGCATTATGCTGTCCCTCCAGTTACAACATCAACCCCAGAGCTTGTTCGAGTGCATGTGGTGACCTGCCTCAGCTTTGTCTTCCACTTTCCTCCCTCATGGCTCATCTACAGACTTGGAACACCACTAACACGCTTGGCAAAAAAGTCGTGAGCTGGATTACCTGGGGGTTCCCTCACCATGAACATGGTGGCTGCCACTGAATGTCTGCAATTCTTCACATGCACAACTACCTATTATCTGCAAAAAAGTAGTGTGCTGACATTATTTGAGATAATTATGTCTAACACATATCTTAAACATTTTAATTACCACAGCAGCTCCCACTGAAACCTCCAGTAAAGCTCACTCCTTGGCTTTACTGGGAACAGGACCCAGCCTGACACTTGCTTCAATGTTGACTTACACTTTTTGTTCTGAAAAACTGCCTGTGAAGCACACTTTTTTCCTCCAGTTAGGAAATGATATGATTACTTCTGCTGGACATTATCTGAAATTGTCAGAGTGCCTTGGCCTGGCTGACAAGATTGTCTCACCTCTAGCATGACAGTACGTCTGGGCTGGAAACTGATCTGGTGCCAGAAGACCATGGCTTCTGGACAGCTTGGAAGGAGAAGAGGCAGAAAATCCTGAATATTTTCAGGAAAGAATATGATCAGCTTCAAGATGAGGGTTTTTATTACCACAATAACAGGAAATTCAGCTTTGATAAGTAAGAGCTCCCTTCCAGTCCTGCACTCTCTCTTCAGCACATTAATGATCTTACTTCAGTGTAGTGCAAAAAAAAAGTCAGTATATTCTCCTTTGCATCTGTTCTGCCCTTGGGAATTCTGGATTCAAGTGCTTTGTGTGCAGGAGTGGTACTAATAATGTCTGCTTATTTGGCTTTAATCTAGTTCATGAATATGTCTGTGACTTTCCATTGCTGTACAACCAGTGGAGCCTTCAGCATCCCATTTGCTTCGCTTTTCAGGTCTTGCAGGCAAGAGTTGTCTGAGAAAGAAGGTGGCTGTCTCCTGCCAGTCCCTGGAGACTAGAGCAGCCTTAAACAACTGTAATAGCAAGAGTACACCCTTGTGCCCACAGTTCCTCCTTCACAGGAAACAAAAAAACACGTGAGGCTGCCACAAGGCTCACATTCAGCCCCAGCAAGAATGACATGGGGATGGGAGGTGTGGGCGCCGCGAGCATAAAGCAAGAGTCTTAGCAAATGCCTCTGAGCTACTTTGCTTATGAGAGAAGAGAAATAATTTGAATTATAATACTGGTTGGCTTATTGATTTAAATCAATGCCACCTAGTAGTCAATTTTTTTTCTGAGTCTTTTTTAATTAATAAAGTACATAAGTATTTAAACAGCCTAAAGGGTTTCTGCCATTTCATTCAAAACTCAGAGATCAAATGCACCAAAATAAAGATTTCATCACAAACTTCATTTTTTTTAATAGTCTCATTATAAAGAGCAATGGTAGGATTTTATTCTTATTTATATACTCTAAAAATGCCCTTGCACGTTCCCTGTTAGCTGTCTAAAAGCAGACTGATAAGGTGGTGCTTCGCCTTTGTTGACAGGAGATAACCCGGGACACACTGGGGAAGGTGACAGTGGCAGAGCCGAGTACTCAGCCCTTCCTCACAACAGAGGCACTGAGGCTGTGTCTCCTTGCCTTGAGACACTGCCTCAGGCAGCACAAGGCTAGGACACAACCAAGCTCTCCCCTTTTCTGATGGATAGAGAGAACCGATTGAAATCAGCACACCGGAGCTAGAGGGATCAGTGCTGCACCCCCAGTTGGGTCCTTGGAGGCAAATTACAACAAAGTTCATGACTTGTGGAAAATGTAGGACCTATTTCCACCAAACTTTGAACATTATCAGCTGCTATTACCATAAATGGGGTAAAAGATGCTTGGTACTTCGTACTTTTCCAAGTCTATGTAAATATGAGCAAACTACACTGGATAGCAAAAGGAGCAAGATTGAATGATACTGTGAGTTATCTTCACATTCTTGTGTATATTTATCTATTAACGCAGTGCATTAATTGCCATTTTAACACAGACAGATCACTGATCAATGACTTTGTGTTCTCTAAAAAAATTACAAACTGTTCAGTTACATAAACAAGATTTTATTCAGATGTTGATTTTTTTCTTTGATGGTAGTTACAGTTTTATCAGATTGGTTTCCATGTTAAGTACTTAGTAGCTGATAGAGCACATTGTAATTCAGGCCAACATGGTTATATTTCCTGGGTCTTTATCAAAAGAGGAGAAGCATCTTTCATTGCTTTGGTTTCAGTGGGATGGAGGATTTCAAGAAATGAAGGTTTCTCAAACTGCTTGCTAAGGGGTCTGGGAGCAACAATGCAATAATTATCTTCACTTCAGTCATTAATTACCTCATTTTTAACCCACTTATAGTTCTCTCCAGTTTGATCTTGTTCATCACTGTCTAGAAGAGGCCTCCAAACGAGGCTTGACCTCACCTTGGTGGTCAGTGCCATGGCATTCCTCATCTTTGCTGTGCTGTCAGACTCACGACTGCGAAACACAGGCTTCCTGCACTGCTGCCACTCAGGCTCGTTTACATTTCTGCTTCATTCAACATCACCCAGCAGTGCAAAGCCCGGTCTCATTCTGTGTCAGGGGATGAAAAGATGAGACTTGGAAAAACCATTCAGAGAGCACTCCAGAAAGCCTTGATGGATGGGACATGGGGGGCAAGGTGAGAGTAGAAACAGAGCCAGGATGGGTTGGAAACCCAGAAGTTTAGTTACACCCTCTTGAAGTGATGCACTCTGCAGGTGGATGAGTTTTTCAGATTTTTGAAGACTATAGAGACAGCAAATTGCTACATGAGATTACTCAAGAACTTGAGTCACAGTCTTCAGCACAAGTGGATTTGAGGGAGAGGTGAAACCAGTGGTGGTGTCGGATTTGCAGTGTGACAAAACCAAAACATTTTGCCATTGGCAAGGGAAAGCAGTTTTTGAGGAAAAAAAAGTAAACTTTACTTTTTTGTTTTCAAAAATTGTTCCAGTTTTTGTGGTGAAAACTCCATTTGTTGGTGAATTTGGGATTTCTTGGAAAAACACCAAAACTCACTAAATCTTCAAAACTTTAATGAGGTACAGCATTTCACATCTCAAAAAATGGAGTGCAAGTGACTACGGAACAGGAAGCTGATGCTTGGGTATTGCAGGAATAAGGAGTGAAGGAAGGAATGCTCAGCCCACTCTACCAGGTAGGCACTCTGCCCCTGGCTAGAAAATTAAAATCACACAGGGTCCCTACCAGACTGATTCAAGGGAAATTTCCTCCCAGTCTCTGCCCCAGCTGAACAAGCCAGCTGAGCAGACTAAAAGGGGCAGAGGAGCCAGCTCCAGCACAGAGGGCACTGGCACCAGTCT
Organism: Eulacestoma nigropectus; assembly: GCA_013397775.1. Lineage (NCBI taxonomy): Eukaryota > Metazoa > Chordata > Aves > Passeriformes > Eulacestoma > Eulacestoma nigropectus. The sequence continues at coordinate 653,057 of VZTE01002090.1, read as the reverse complement.
GGGCTGGTTCCTGCACCTGTGGCGAGCTGGGTGCAGAGTAGAGCAACCATGGCTGTGTTCAGCTTGCCAGGTCACCTGCCTGACAATAAGACCAGTGAACAGAGAGCCAGCACCATCCCCACACTAGAAAAACTGTTGGTGTTGGGGAAATCCGTACTTACAGAGGAAGCTGCATTTATTTCTAAACTTCAGAGTTGCAGGAGGAGAGCAGCAGGAAAGAAACACTGATCCTTTCTGTAGGTTGCCAGGTCCGCACGTCTGCTGCTCCAGCCCCCTTGCCCATCTCTGGTGGGATTTGTGATGAACATGGCAGATTAGAGGATGAATGTGCAAAACCCTGCAAAACCCTGAGAGAAGTGGTAACCTTCAGGGAGGAGAAACTCATGTGCAGCTGAGGTGCCAAAACCTCCCATCTAAAGACTGCTTTCCCCCCACAGATCATCATCAGCAAACCCTTTCACATCACCTGCAGTTCCCAGTCACCTATTCCTGCCCATTCTCTCCAAATCCAACTTTTCCTCCCAGTCCTTCTTCCCATCTCTCTCCTGTGCTTGCTGCTCCTGGGATGTGGTGGGGGCCAACAACTGGGAAGAAAGTGTGGAACCAGGGTTCACAGGTTCACAGAATATCCTGAGCTGGAAGAGACCCACAAGGATCATCGAGTCCCACTCTCAAGTACATGTCCTGTACAGGGATTGAACCCACAGCCTGAGTGTTATCAGCACCATGCTCTGACCAGCTGAACCAGTCTCAGGGTCAGGGTCCTCTTGCCCTGCCAGCAATGAGGCTGCTAATCCTGGCATGTGTGCCAGGAGCTCAAGGCCACTGCTCTAGCACAAATACTCACAGAAATGCCTGACAGGAAAGCAAGCACATCTTCCTTGGGAACTGCCTGCAGCAAGAGGATGGGGCAGTGCATTGTGAAGCCACAGACCTGCCTCCTGCTCAGTGTAAGCCCACCATGAGCCAGCAGCCACTGACGGGCACTTTTTGTTCCTCCAGGAGCCTCCTTCAGCAGTGACACCACTGGAAGCATGCAGGTAAAGGAGGATAAGCTCAGCAGGGAGCAGGTGTGAAACCAGAGGTGCCAGCCAGACTGTACAAGTACTTGAGAGTCGAAAGATTCCAGAGGTACCTGTGGAATTGGGAAGAGCTCTGGTTGCAGTTCTGTTACCCCATCACCACGCACTACACTTGTGTTAAGTTATGGTACATTTAGGACATTCATCAACGCAAGCCATGGAGCAAGAGCATCCCCCCTCACAGGCGTGCCTCTGGCTGCAGAGAGCCCCCAGACACCCCTCACTAAGCAGCCAGACCCAGTCCATCCCCTGGAGACTGCCCAGCTTCTGGAGGCTGCAGGACCCCAAGGGAGGCCCAGGAGCCCAGCATGTCTCCTGTGGCATTGCTTCCCATGACCCAGTGGCCCTGTGGAACAATTACATCAAGCTGCTTCTGTCCTGCATCCCAGGGGAGGGGGCAAATTTTGAGCACTGCAGGCAGCTGTGGGAGCCTGTGGGTTTGCAAATCCTCACATTCATGCAGGAATGGCAAAGTCAGTTGTACATGTTTCATGCACAGGACAGATGAGTTCTAGAGAGTGAGCAAATGACTGCCTGTTTTGGTTAGGCTGGCTGCACTTGTAAGCAAGCATCTTGCTAAATGGTGAGAAATTAAGACAACTGAACCTTTGTTAACCAAAAGCTGGAGGCAAAGCAGGAATTTCTAGCAGCGCCTTTCCAAGCAAGGTCAGAACATGTGACAGATCTGTCCAAACACTAGTGCCAAGTTTTATGGGGCAAGTAAAATAGTTTGTATTACTTCAAAATTCAAAATGAAGATTGCAGATTACTCTTCCAATGCTTATAAACCCAGATAAACTCCAGAGGTGTTAGTGGGTAGACCAGGTCCAAACTTAGAAGTACTTTAGGACATCCTCAATTTGTGTGTGCTTGAGTGATGTTTAATAAGCTGTCTTTAAGTTTTAAATAGCACTCTTTTTTATTTTCCTTTTTAACTGGATGTGTTTCTGCCAGGGCACCATGTGTTTCTCCTGCATGGTAGCTATTACCTTTCACAGATTTCCATCCCGCAGGTATTTTAAAGGCCAGCCTAACTTACATCATTGACATGAGGCTCTTTGCCAACACAGTTGCTGTTGCTGGTTTCTTTTAAAGCTTGGCTGTGGAAGGTCGATGGATTAACACACCCATCTCCAGAAACAGGAGAATGAGTGTCAATCACTCCTGTGTCTGGAGGCAGTCCTTGGCTGTCCCATATGGGGAGGAAGCAGTGCAGGGGCCCCATCTTCAGCTTACCTTTGGTGAAACATCTGTCTATCTCTATATGCTCATCTGGCTGGGGAGAAATTCCAAGAGGTTCAACTACTCACCTGCTTGTTAGGATGCTGATGGGATTTGAATCCACCTTCTCTGAGGATATGGCTCTCATTCCTCTGCCCAAGCTGCAGGGCAGGGGTCTGAATGTCAGGTGGGAGTGTTTCTGCATACTGTGTCTGTGCTTAAAAGGGAGCAACCCCAGCCCACGTACCTCTCAGAGCTGGGGCTGTACCAACCTCCTTCCCAGAAGGGAAGCCCAAAGGCACCCCCATAATACTTAAGCACTGTTTTTGTTAAAACCAGTTAAAACCACAAGCTTGAACAAGGTAGTTTCTGCAGCAAGAGAAAGCATGAGGTGAGACGTTGGGCATAAACTCTCCCTCATCCCCCGTGCATCCTGACAACTACAACTCTTCTCCACTTTTCATGGCCTCCTGCCTTGCAACAAACTCACAGCTCCTCGGGGGGCTCTGGAAAAAAAATCTTTCCATCGCTTCTGCCTGCATACGTTCTCCTTTCAGTCCCTGCACCACAGCAATCCTTGGCCACCTTCTGTGCCATGAGCTGCACCCATGCTCTGGGGGTACAGGTCCTGCTTCCCTCCCCGCTGCTCAGCCACAGCTTTTGTAACACAGCACTGACACATACTTGTGTGGATCGCTCTCCACCAGCGCTCCCGGGGATGCGTGCTGACAGCTCTGCAGGACAGACAGTGCAGGTGTCAGCCATGCCACACCTCCAGCAAACCAAGGCATCAGAGATTTGGGCTCTCCCCAACATCGCCGGTCTGTATGGCCTTTATAGAGATGCCTTTCAGAGCCCACTGGGCTGATGCAACATTCCCCTTCCAAGGGTCCCTTGTGGCTACAATCAACCCCTTTTCCTTAAGCACAAGGGTTGTTGAAATACACCCACAGCATTTCATGCACAGCCCCTTCACTTCGCCTTCCTGGGGGGGTACTCCAGTGCTGCAGACTACAGCAACCAGTGGAGAGGGGCTGTTGGGAAAAGCCATGGGAAAAAGGGAGATAAAACAAGAAAATAACAGCCAGATTTGCTGCTGCACATAAAAGAACACCACAAAAATGTGTTAACAGAGCAGTTGCACAGCAGGGTTTTCCCATGTCTAAGGCAGATGGAAACTTTGTCAGTCGCTTCATCAGCTCACAAAGTTCTGACCCAGCTGCGGTGCAGCACCACAGCCAAAGCTGTTCTGGCTCATGAGGGAACCTCCCACCAAAGGGCTGAGCAGCACTGGCACCAGGGTGTTGCACTTCATTCATCCAGCAAGACATCTGCAACTTCACCCATTCCAAGGTTTTCTGCTATGATGTCTTTTGAATGAAAGCATATTGTGAAGAAGAACTGTTTATTCACACCATTTGAAAACACAGAACTATATAAAATTTCCTTCTATATGAAAAAAGTATCTTTTCAGAGAGCTAAATCCTGCTTTCCTGTCCTCTGGTGCCAGCAGGAATCTGGCCTATCACCACTGAAGCCATGAGCAGCAGCAAGAATAGAGGACTGTTTAGAGATAATTCTGCCTTTTCCATGCCTTCTCACTGGAGTAGAGATGTTATGTCAAAACCCACATAATGAATCTTGAACACATTAAAAAAAGTCAATGTATCAAAAATCAAATTGTTCTTGTAAATAAATATATTCTGATCTGCAGTGTTCCATTTGCAGGGCTATATTTTTAGTGTACACCTCCACACCTTGAATTTTAACATTTTTTTCATTGTGGGTTGGAATTATCCTTTCAAGCCTTGCAGCTAAAGCACAACTTTCTCACAGTGCTAAGAGGCAGGTGTTGCTAGGGACTTTGCTGTGGTTTTACCACTGTCTAAGGGAGACAGGTTTGCTTTTCTGAGCTGCCAGCCCTCAGAACAACTCAAAAGCTCTGACATGCACCTCTTCAGGGCCAGAGTTACAAGTCAGGTTGCACCACCATGAATTTGCCTCACAAGAATCTAAGTTATCTCCTACTCCTTGCAGGAGACAGGCAGGAACAGGCATTACCTGAAATACTTTGGATGCTTCCAACTTCAGTTAGTAAGAATTCCCTAGTCTGGAGCAAAAGCAACAGCTAAGGTCAGAGTGCCCAGATTGATGTGTTCAAGAAGATTGTGTCTTGATCAACAGCTGCTCAGAAAAACTTGCAGTTCTGTTCCCACAGCCAAATGTTTCTGCTCTGATTTGTTTGACTAACCCCCAGCTAACACATTTCATTGGAATTGACTGCCACTACATCTCAATGAGCTCTTTAAGAGGCTCTGAGCAGCGAGTGACCCTTGATTATTAGAGACGGGCAACTTGTTTCTGTGAAGTCTTTCCTTGGAAGATCAGAACAAACTCAACTCACTCTGATTTCTTCATGTTTTTACTCTGTATGTAAACTTAACTGATTTATACTAGGAATATCTCATAGCTCTACAGCAATTGTTAATTATTTCTCCCAGCTGTAAAGCAGGAAAGCCAAGTCTCTTGATTCACTACACCATGTTGCTACATGAGGTGTGCCTGTCTCTTGGAAATGGAAAACACATGGTCAGACCCATAGGCTATTTCTCCAAAAAGGGTCAGAGTATCTCTTGTTCACGGAGAAGTGTGCTTCTCTAGAGGGTGAACCAAGAGAGAGAAGAGCACTGCAGGGAACTGATTCATTATCTGTGTGCCACTCTGAGAAGAAAATGGGAGGAAAGGAACAGAATTTAAAGACACAACCATTTCTTTGTTCCTTCAAAGCGCATGCTCCCTTAAAAACTGCTGGGCTTCTCATAGGTAACAGCATCTGTATCTTCATGATCCCCAGACTGCAAAGATTAGATGCAAGTGAGGTTTGTCTCCCCACATTTAAATAGCTACCTGAATCCAGACCCCAGAGAACAAGGGTATTACATGTCCCAGATCATAAGCCAAGAAGAGTGCTTTTATGGGAAAACACATGCTACTCTATATACCACCCAGTGAAAATCTTCTTAAACCTACACAACACAAAGAGCCTGTGCTCTCCTTGACACAAGGAGGGTGTCTAATGATGCTAAAAGACAAACTAACATTACAGAATAAACAGGAAGCACACTGATACTTGAAGGAACACTGTGACAGAGAACCCCATCACTGAAGAGTTATAAAAAAGGTCATCAAGAAGTCAGTTACTTGTCTTGTAGGAGCTTGTTTATGAAACAAGAGCTGTAAACCACAAGCTGTGCAGAAGTCGAGAACAACATCTGAAGATGTGCTGCCCTTTTCCCCTCAAGAGCAGCAGAGCAGCAGGCCTCAGCAGCAGAGAGCACGTGATCCTCAGGCACACCGCAGTGCCCTGCTGCTGCCTTAAGGTCCCCTGCAGCAACTCCCACGTCACAGTCAATAAAGGCAGATTCTTCCTATTAGGTGATCATGGGCCCCATCCAATTAAGTCTGACTAATGACATCTAGGAACCATTATATGGAAACCCTGGATCAACAGGTTATTTTCAAGAAGAGAAGGAGATTAATACAAAAAATCTCTGAAGACCAAAGTCCCTGGACTGACAAATACTCCAGCTATATTAAGAGAAACTGATCCACAAAGCATGTCTCATGCTTCTTTGCATAAAGGACTGCTCACATGCTATGCACTAGAAGCAAACAGAAATGTGTGCTGACTCACCTGACCTCTGTATACTCCACAAATTGGAACCTGATAAATTCCACTTATCTGTGTCAAACCTCAGCCACACTGCCACTGAAAATACCACCGTTTGATATTGCACTGACAGCACTGCAAATTATTTACCATTCCCCAGGATCTGTCATGAGCCCCAAGAGTGGTTTCTCCATCAACTCTGCCCATTTTCATTTGGTAAACAGTGACATTTCCCCTGCTTTACAAAAGAAGCTAAAAATAGCACCTTTCACTACATAACTTCCTGAACTTTATCAGAAATGTGTTTTATGCAGCAAGCACCAGCACTGGGAACAAGATGAGGGTATGAATAGCTGTGAAGAGTCTACACAGGACCAAAGTAAATTAGGCATTGAAACAATCATCTCCCTCTTCAGGAGGAGATGATGCTTTGAGAAGATTACAAAATACCACAAATTGCAAATCAACACACCCCCTTTAAAAACCACATTTTTAAGAAAACAATTCAAACAGTATTCATAGTTTTGGGGGTTTTTTTGTTCATTTTTTTCTCATATTTTATTGAACGAAACAAAACAAAACAGACAAACATAAGAAATAAGATCAGTGTTCCTCACGTCTCATCTCTACAACAGTCCTTTAGAGTCAACAGCTAGAAGTTCCTCCAAGTGCAAAGGCCAAGAGAGACCACAGTGCCACAATACCAGAGATTCTAAGGGACAAGAATAATAAAATTCTGTTAGGCTACTTATATTTACAGCTTAATTCTGTGTTTCTTAAGCCATTAGATTCTCTTCCAAACCATGTCAAGCCAGAAATTCACCCTTCATGAGCATCGATTGCTGTCACCACCTCACAAGAGGGGTGCACATTCAACCTGGAATTCTCTCCCACTACCAAGCTTTCAACTCAGCTGTAGAAAAAAACCCACATCCATCCCACACCTGAGATTCTGCCTACATCTCATCAAGCCTATTAGAGCTGGCTTACAGTTCACTAAGATTACCACCTGTCTGTTATGACAGCACAGATGAAGTTTTGTGCTATCCACGGTGTAACACTCCCAGGTTAATCATGATCAAGATTAAAGTCCAGTTGCCCAGGGCTGAAAGCTCAAGAGCAGTCACCCAGCAGTCAGCAAGCAAACCTGCTTCTGAGCCCCCTGCTCCCCTGAAGGGCTGGCAGAAGGACACTGCAAATGCGTGGCAGGCTGCTGCTGTGCCAGGGCCTCGGACCTGAAAGGAATGCTCCCTCCCTCCCCATTCCCGTGCTCCCGCAACTCACTGCAGCAGGCAGTTCACGCTCGGAGAGTGCCTCCAGTGGCGATAGACGGAGACCTGCAGGTGAGGGTGGTGCCTGTAATCCCGCAGGACAAGCCTGACGCTGCAATGAAAGCACGGCATGATCCTCAGCCCGCAGGCTTCTTACAGCACCCCACAGCTCAGGGCAGGAATTTTTGTCCAAGAGCTGTCACAGCAGAGAGGGTGGAACGAAGCCCTGGATCAGAGGAACAAAGGACTGAAAATTAAGACTTTCTGATCACTTACTGCTTGTATTGATTGGAGAGCAGAATGAACTGGTTCTTCGAGAGCCGTCTGACATCAAAGCGACAACGAGCTTTAAACTCTTGGTAAATCTGTCTCTCGGTCAGCCCTGGCCAGCCTCGGACATGAACAATCAAGGCAGGGGGATGACGGCAGGGAGCATCTTCCCCAGAAAAATTCTGGTAAATGGAAAATATTGAGACATATCTGAATTTGGAAGTACTATAGAGGCACTACTAATATAATCAGAAAATGTGCAAAACATGACAAATAAATGACAGGTTGTTTAATACAGCTGTTGGTGTAAATTTTTTTTTTTTTTGCCCCAAGATTCATGTAAATATCATCATAAAAGCAAACTGTCATGACTACCATGGAGAAACTACCTGAGAAACAGCAATGTAAACTGACTAATGCCATCTTACAGAACAAAAGTATGAACGCATCTCACAAAGCAGAAATTCAACTCATTGGACATTTTAAAAGGTCTACTGTGTCACTTGTATGACGACAATTTCTGCCAAGGTGGGCCCCAGCACCGGTGGATTCCTCTCCTCTAACGAAGCCATCAAGTAGGCTACTGACCTATGCACCCCACAAACAGGTCACAGACCTGCAATTCATACGCACAATGCTTGAAACACCACCTCGGATGAAATTCACTTTGTTCACATGCTCAGCTAGCACGGTGAGATACTGCGAGAAAGAAGGATCAGCCTCCACTGCATCACTAAATCAGAAAACAAAAGAGAACAAAGTTTTGTTTCTCCAATGCTGCACTGCTACACAGTGTCAAGCTCTTCAACTAGTGACAGAATAGGTATTTCAGATCTTAGTATCTTCCTACAGAAGTCAAAAAGCTGCAAGAAAAGGGAAGGGAACTTAACTGAAGGCACTGATTCACAGAGATTTCAAAAATGAAAACTAATGGAAAATTATTTGACCCTTACCCAAGTGAAATGAACTTGAGAGAGCTCGTTCAAGAATAAAGAAGTCAGAATGTCATTTCCCAACCTCTGAGCCCTCACATGGCCCTTGATTTCATTTTTAAAATGTCAGCTTTGACATAAAACTACTACTTTCAGATTTATAAAATAAAAATCTAATTAAAACATGACATTTCCAGTAACACTTTCTTTTGTCCAAAAAGAAAGGCCAGCCTGCGAAACAAAAAGTCAGCCAGAGCAAACAGAAGACTGTTTTCCATAGGACCCATCCATGTAATGCAATTTTCAGTCATCATTTAAACATTACTCACTCTGTGGCTCTGCACAGTAGCAAATGAGCTGACATCAGAAGAACTAGAAAAAGGAATAATGAGGTGGCATTAGAACAAAGCTAGAGAAACACAGCTAAATACATAGAAAGCAAAAACACACTGAAGTGCAGCTAAGTTACTAAGAGCAACAGACTGTATATAAACAAATATTTCTTAGCATCAAATAGATGTACAGAGAAGGAAAGGATTGCCAAAGCCCAACACAAACTGAAGGAGTTTTTAAGAAGCATTTTACCTGAACCACAGAGAAATGCATCATAGCCTGCCTCATGAGGAGATTTCTTCTCAGCTGTAAGTGTCCAACAAAATCAAGAAGTAGCAAACACATTTAGCATGCTGTGAAAACTGCTGCACTGCAGAATCCTAATTGATAAGATCCACTATTCTGGAGGTTCTTTTCCCCCTCCCCTCAGCTCTGTTTCCTTCCTCACCCTGAAAACTTTACACTCAGTAAAAAGTCTGTGCTTCTAGCATGCATTTTAAAACAACACAAAAAAAAGGCAGCAGTTACATGAATGTCTGAAAAGCTTAGCAAGATGCACATTAAAAAATTGTAACTTTTATGGAAGTCTAAACCAAACTGTGTTGTCTATGTTATTGATGGTATGGGAGTAATTTCAAAACACAGGAGGCCCTGTGCTGGAGGACACAATGCTGCCAAGAGAAGCCAGAACACATATGCCTCACAGCCAGCATCACACCATGTCCTGGACACAACCTCCTGCACAGGCATCACTAACCCTGCACACCAGCCACCAAGCTCCTGCTATTTTGTCATTAGCTCCTTCTGCTTTCCCTTCTAAGACGGCTGTTTCCCACCTCCCCCTGCCCCTTCCAAGGGCTGCTGACTCTTCACAGCCAAGTCAGGTTCAGTTCAACCCAACATAGTGTAAATGCTGTCTGTGCCAGCAGCATGATGCAAACTTGCCTTGCGTTACCCTCAGCAGCTACCAGGGACATGCAGAACACACATCTGGGGAGCCCAGGCTTTGGGTCTGGACAAAAATGTGTATCAGCAGCTCTGGGCAAATTCAGCAGACCCACTGCCATTCACTCAGGCTTTGCATGTGGTCACCCACAGAGTAAAAGAAACCTCCTTTGAGCTACCTCACCTTGAGGATTTGCTTAAGAACATACCGTATCTTGAGCAGCCACTCGCAAGAGCTATAACAGGGCACGGTGGACCTTTGGGATTTAGGTTGCTGCTGAAGACAAGCAGATGTGTAAGATTTTGGTCTTTCCTCAGTATGTCAGAGAAAAGTTACTGTTCTCTAGTGACCTGTAGCTGCATTTCAGAAAAAGCTACTGGAGACTTAAAAAGGAACTTTGGTAGGCCTCTATGAAAAGGCCAAAATACTTATTTGAGTAGTATCTACCAGTTTTCTTTGTGAAAACTAACTCCTAAATACTTCCTTTGTCTCTTGCCTCACACAAAACTTGTAAGCAGCAAATCTGGTCTAATTGCATACAAAAAAAATGTGAGCAGAACTAAAACGGCAGGGAAAGGGGTTGACTAGATGGTTCTATTTGAATGGGGAACTCTGGAGGATAAACAGATACCCCTGGAATGACTGAAATAAAAGTAAGTACAAACAAGCAGAATATGCAGTCTGAAACTGCTAATAAACAAACAAAACCTCAGAATCCCAGTACTGTTTTAAAAAATATATTAATTTTGCACCTCCTTCTTGAGAGTGGGGGGTAATGGGAAACAGGCGACATTTTCCTTTTCCTAGCAAAATTGACATGGAAAAAATTAATTCACAAAAGAGGTGTGAAATAAGTCTCCCACATCATGACTAAGCTCATGAGATACAACATCTACTCGTGCTCCATTTGAACATTTTATTTAGTTACTGCTTTGGGCTCAGTGCAGCCCTCTTAGGACAGTCATTTGAAATTAGGATGTATTTTCACCAAGAACTGAATCTTACTCATTTCAGAACATAACATAAGCAACATAATTCTCAAGCTGCATGTACGGCTGTCTGCAAACCATATTTGTGACCAAGGAAATAATAGTGATTCAATATGAGAAGTGACTCAGAACAAATAATTTACTACACAATTACTTTATAAGAAAGATATGCAAATCCTTTGCTCTTAAATTTAGAAAGACGAGAGTCCAATTAAAAAACATTTGAGAGGAGGAAAAGTATGAACATGGGAAATGGATGACTATGAAATATCTTTCCAAAGAAGACACATGGATTGCTGAAAGCTCTATTGCCCACCACTTACCTGCACAAAACTGCATACACTTCCAAAAGACTAGACACTCGAGGAAACAGACATTTCTATAAAACAAGAATGTATGAGAAAACCAAACAAGACAGACCTTATGGTGAGTTCAATTACTTGCACTGCCAATTTGTTAAATGAAATCTAAAATTAGAACATCCCAAGACAACACTGCACTGAGAACTGGTTGCAGCTCTGTAACCACAGGGCACTGAGGAAAGACATCCCCTCTCTTGGGTGAAACACAGGTTTAAACTTCAAACAAAAAGACCTGTGCATCTCACCTTCTGCACAGATTTTGTTACAGTCTTGGTGTCTATGATGACAGGAAACAGGTTGTGAATGTTCCTTTTAAACTCCTCATAGCTTTCTGAAAGCAAAGCACACGTGGAAAAATGATCATGAAACTGCGGAAAAGTCAATGATATCGCAAAATAATAAGAAAGAGAAGTGACAGCAGGCAACAATGCACTCTCCTGCATTTAGAGCTCAGAAGAGGCAACCAGCCCTGCTCCTTGCTAAGCCCTGCAGGTGTCTGTGGTGACAAATGGCCACTGCACCTCCTGTTCCACCCCCAGCGTAAAGGCAGCAGCCCGGGACAGCAGCTACGCACATCAGTACCTGGGAGGGGCCTGTAGAACTTGTCGTGAAGATGCATAAGGTCCATAAGCATGTTGTGTCCCACCAGGGGCTACGGGAGGAATGGAAACATAACAGCCATTGGAGCATATTTCTGAAGAGACTCAGAGATAAACAACACAGGCACACTCAATAGCGGTAACCCTTTCCTCCAGCAGACAGCACCCACACACGCTCGCACAGGAGTCATTCAGGCTGCAAGGCTCACAGGAGGACTACTGCCTGCATGAAATCAGACTTGTGGACTCTCTGAGCGGGTTTTGTCGCAGCAGCATTCTGTTTTCAGTAGACCTAAGGAGCTAGGCGGATTCTCAGTTCAGCTGAACAATGTTCCAGCCATCAGATTTATATGCTCACTCACAAGGGCAGGGACAGTCTTTGCTACACATTACCCACAGTCTTCTAAAGCTGAAATCCATTTGATAAGCTGCATACAGAATGTAAGAATTTCCACACAAAGTCAGACCAATGGTCCACATGGTCCAATAACTGGTCTGTCATGCACTGAAAAGCACAGCTTGCCCAAAAGACAAGAATCTGCTCAGCTTTCTTAGATGGTGACTCAAACCATAACACCAGGATTTTAAACACTGCATTTAAACCAGCAAATTAAAAAGAGCTGAAAAATGAGAGTAGGGTTAAGGCATTTTACCTTCCTGGCTTTAACAAGTATCTGGAAGAGGTTAGTGAAGCCCCGGGCAGACAGGAGAATGAGCTTTTTCTGACAGTGGTCATAAGAAGAGTTCTCCAGAAGCTGACGATGCTCTGGACTCACTTTTTTTACCATTACCTGAAAAGAACAGTCACTGAGTATCTCAGCCTCCCATGTTAGTTGTATGTACATTACTTACTGGGGTTCAGTAATGCTGAGGTCAAGTCCAGCTTCAAGGCACTGAAGGACAGAAAAACAGCATCCCCTGGGACCTTGGGACTGTCTCACTTCTATATGGAAATCAGTGCTGCAGTAACTAAACAGGCCTGCTCAAAGTAAGTCTTATTAGTGCTTCTCTACTTAAGAGGATGATTCCTACCAAAGGGTTTTTCTGAGCACAAATGAACCTAATTCCATTTAACTTGATATCAATATGGTAAGTTGAAGGTACCAAAAATTCAGAAACAAACAGGAATCATACAAGCTGACTCCACAAAGGCAATGCTTCAGATGAGAAGGCTGGGTAAATATGACATTCTGGGGACATTGGCTATCAGACCAAAGTAGGACTAATGCAAAAAAAAGATTTCTGTAAGCTAATTCTAAGCAACTGACTGATATCATACTCATAACCATGGCTTGAGAAGTCCACAGCCACAGTTTTAATACAGAAAATATTGCACCAAATGTAAAATACCAGTAGCAAATAGCAAAACAGCAAATCATAGAGAGTAAGTCTTCAAAGCAACTTCATGGCAGAAGTAAACAAAGGAAAACCCCAAAAAAGGCTAAAACTGTACATTCTTGTAGGGGTATTGAAGGAGGGACCTAATATTAAGTCTGAAGACACAGAGGGTGCCTCCAGAAGCGCTCCAAGCACAACCACTTCCATTTAAAGGGATTTTGTGGCTACAGGACAAACAGAAACCAGAGTTGCTCGGTTCTCTGTATCTCTTTTCTTAGGATCCCACAATCAACATTTCCTTTGTCATTGTCTTCACCTCCTCCTTGACCTTATCACTAAAAGTACAAGCAACATTTCAGACTCTCTGCAAGAATGCCAGTCCTATCTGTCCAGAGAAAAATCTTCTTTTTAAAAGGTCCACATTTCCATCTCACCTTCTTGTTTCCTAGAGGCTCTGTCCAAACATTTTCGAGAGCGTGCCTCAGAACTAGCTGAACTTCAAGCACATGATAGCCTATGACACAAAAAAAAAAAGAAAAAAAAAAAGGCAGTAAAAGCGTCAGAGGAGCAGACAAGCCTATTAAGGAAAACACATCATTCTTCTAGACAGACGGACTGACCACATGTTTCTCCCCCAATGTATGGAAAATATTCCTCAACATATGATCCTGGTATATTACTATACACAGTGACAGAAAGAAAAAAAACTAACAAAAAACAATATAGACACACACACACAAAAAAAACCCAACCAAACACCCAGAGAAAAAAACAAAACACAAAAAAACCCCATAAGTCACAATGAAAATTTCAGGCAAATGAGCTTTTGTGAGGACACGGAGGAAAGGAAAAGCCTAACTGAAGAGGGAGTGTCTGAAAAAGACACTGTCTGGTTTTGGACAGCTTCAGAGGAAATGACCCAGAAGCCAAGCACACAAGGGGTACCAATGCATTTTCCCCCACAGCTGATAAGGAACTAACCCAGTCCTTTTCTGAATAGCATTAAAAGAGACACCTGAATCAGTCTTCTTGCTTACTTAAACAAATGTCATTCTTATCACAGGTGTTCACCATTGCCAGACTCCATTAAAGTATCAGTATCATATCTAGCTGACAAAGCAGATAAAAAGCACCGCAAAGTCTCTACCCCTCCTATTGCGTACTCTGCAAATAAACATCAACAGACAAAGCCTTGAATACTCTGTTCTTCCTAACCTTTTCTATATTTTATTCCCTGACCTAGAAGATTAAGTTTTGGGTTCTGTGAGTAAACCCACAAATTATTCCCTGTCCTTCAACTCAGCACAGAAGTTCCTCAGCTCTGCCATAGTGCTCCCAAAACCTAACACAGGGGGTAAGTGGCCTGTTTATCCCCACTGGCATATATATGTCTCTATGGGGCTCCCTGTTGCTCCACATGAGAGGGACCAAACTCTGAAAGGAGGGGAAGAAAATGAACAAAAAACCAGATCACCCAGGATTTAAAACACATAAAAGGTTATCCTGATTCAGAGCAACTACTCTAGCAAATTCTCCAGTTGCTGCTCAGAAGAAGCACAAAATGTAAGTCAATGCTCCAAGCATCCAGACATCCACTTCTGCTTCAGAAAGACCCACCACCTCAACAGAGCAGAAAAGCAGAGCCCAGAGATGAACTCCTGACAGGAGCCGAGCTGTAAACTGAGGTAAAGAGTTGTAAAGGCAGGATGGGCACTGGTGCTTTCCCTCTCAACAGAGCAATTTAACAGAAGAAAGGACAGTAGCAGCCCCAGAGGTTCACGAGATATGATGAAGCCACTCAGAGCCCACAAGTGCCTAAGGGAGGCACTGTTTCATACCATTCAGATCCTGCAGAATCATAGTGTCCTCTTCTTTTGCTGCAGCTATCCAAGAGGTCACTTCATCAATAGCTTTCTTCAGGACATCCCTGTCTGCATTACTAGTGCTGGATGAGAGGAAAGAGGCAGTGTGAGAAATGCTGTTTACAGGTGAAGCCTTGTGCCTTGCTGTAGGGATGCAAAAGCTTCATTTCCCAACATGCACCCAATTCCCCACATTATATCCTGTGATCTTGATCTCCCTTCAGAGACCATGGCATGCTGGAACAGCTGGCAGCGAGGCATTCAGACCAACAGGTTTCAGTATTTCTACAAACTGTGATCTGAGTGAAGCTGAGCTATGAACACAGTCAGTACTGAGGAGATACCTCTCTGAAAAGCGCTCACCTGCAGACTTTCCAGGTACCTGCTAAGAGGCGCTGCCTAAGCATCTTCTCCTGTACCTCATTCATGTATGGGATTCCATCTTTGAGGAACTGAGGGGAGAGAAAATGCCAGGTTGATTACATTCCCCTGGATTTTCTCACAGCACATTGGAGAATTAGCAGGTTAGTCAGGACAAACAAACCATAGGCAATCCAACAGGTATGGAGGAAAGAAAAGGATATTTGTCAGCTGTAATCACTTTTTTTGCTCTGCTTTTACCTTTCCTTTCATAAGATACTTCCAAGCGTCAAGATATCAGATGCTTCCTGCCCAAAACTGGAAAACAGTTTTCTTATGGGATGACAGAGTCTGAATTTAATGGGAAATGTGGCAATACACAGGATGCAGGTAAACTGATACTTCTGCACCTTCATGGATAGTAAAGACACCCACCAGGGTCTGTTTAGTAAACCCCTGGCTCACCAGAGGTAAGTTTTTGGGGTTTTTTTGAAGCAGGAGAATCTGTCTGAGGCTGCCAAGGATGTGGTTATTGCCTTTACATTAGTTCTGAAAAAACAGCACTCGCTACCCCTGTTGATAACGAACTGCATGATGCATTCATAGTTTAGGAAGATGCTGTTTACCCCAGAAACTTAAGATTTAGAGACATTAATCCTGATTTCTTCTGCAGTTGCACACATTTCCTCTGTTCTGCATTTTTGGCAGAGATATTACATACCTTGTTGTAGTCAAAGCCATAATGAGACAGGAACTGAATACTAGATGCAGAGAGGGTGAATTCGACATCCCTTATTCCCAGTGTTGAGGGAAAGAGAAAAAAGTTGTATGCATGCACCACATACCTAAAATGAAAAGAAAAATATCTCTAGAATATAATTACAAGAAATAACTCTGCCCAAAGGGAATCATGTGTAAAATCTCTACTGCACTATCCTCATTGTAACAGAAAACTGCTTTTTTACTTACTTGTTTGAATTTTCTTTTGAGAATATTGCCAGCCCTGCAAGAAAGAAACCTCTGCTGAGATGGCTGAGATGAGTTTGTGGGTCCAACTACACTACAAAAACGTTTGGAACAAGCTGGGCACCACAGAGGACTGACATGGGTTTCACTTCTCAGGTTATTTTTTTCTTCTGTTAAACCCTAAAAGGCACATTAAGATCTTACATACCCCAAGACTCTGAGCAATATTTCAAACTGTTTTCGAGCTGGCTTCTTGACTCCTTACTGGTTCTTAACTGTCAATAGCCCTCCTCCACAGGCCCTCTCTTGTGTTGATTTGTTATTTTAGGAATAACAGAAACAGCAGCCTTCATTTTCCTCATAGTCCCCTTACTCATCATGCACTGTATCAAATGACAGCTTTGAACAGGAACTGCCGTCATATGCTTCTTGCTCGCATCCTCTGATTTAAAAGCCTTGTATTTTTAACTGCAACCCTTAAATATGGTCAACTTTAGACCACTAAAAAGTATATAGCCCACCTGACTTTTCATTATTTATTAAAAAGTTGATATTGTTAAACATCAAAAGGGAAAAAAAAAACCCAACAAGCAAATGCCTCTGGAGTGAGGGAATTAAGGCCAGAGCCACCCGCAGGACTCACCTGTTAGCAAAAGGTCAGTTACCTGTAAGACCTCGGGAAATCACTTTCTGTGTCAAACCAGCACTTACCAAGCTGAACAAGAGTGAAGCGCTGGACACTCTGCCTGGCCTTCACATACCGCTCCACAGGGGAGTCAAACAGGCTAGGAACAAAACCAGAATTGGGGAAAGGAGAGCAGACACACAAAGGTTTGCTATGCATAGGTTGGTCTCACAGTGCTACAGCAACAAGTCTTCCCCACATTTCAGGTCCAACAGCTTTACCTGGGCTCGTTGTTTTGTAGGGAAATTGAATGCAAGCCAGTAAACTCCAGATCAAGGGCTGTTGAAGTGGAAAGAACAAAAGAGAATCTGAAATTTGAGGCATGTGCTTCACCAGCACGAGGACGGGGCTCTCTCAAACACTTCTCTTCAACGTAACCTTTGTCAAATCACCGGCAGCAAGCTCAAGAGAAAAGGTTGTGGGGCTCACACCTCCAGCTACCTCACCCCTGTGGCAGGATGAGGCAGGGACACCTTCCCCACGCCCCTCATGAAGGGCCTGCCTCACCCTGTGCTGTTCGTGGCCCTTTCCCGGACCCCGTAACACCCCAAGCCCCCCGCCCGCCGAGCCGAGGCCAGCAACGCAGCCAGGGCTCCCTTTCCAGCCTCTGCTGCCTGTTTGAATCCCCGCGCCTCAGCGCTCGCTGGTCTAGGCGCAGCAGCGCCATTAGCGTCTGCAATACCCCTCAGTGCCCGGGTCCCTACGTCGGGCAGAGGCCAGCCGCCCCCCTGCGAGGCCGGGCGGGGGCCGAGGGCAGCACTGGGGCCAGACGAGACGCCCCCGACGCTCACCCACGAAGGCGGCACGGAGGATGCGGCGCCTGAGGCGCGGCAGGCACCGGCCAAAGCCCTCGGCGCCCACCTCCATCGCCGCCCTCCCGCGGCCCGGCCCGGCCCGGCGCGCCTGCGTGCCCGGCGCTGCCCCGCGGGGCGGGCGCGATCCGTAGCAAGGGACGGGAAAGGCAGCCGCACGGGAGCGTCCAGCTTGACCCGAGCGGCGGGAACAAAGGGCGGTTAAGTTTAGGCTGGAAATTGGAGAGGCTGCGGAGCCACCCTGCACAGCCCGAGCTCACAGGGAGTGCAGGGGCAGCTCCTGCTGCGCGTCTGCCGGAAATACAGGTCGCATAGAGGCTGTCTGAAAGTTATTATTATGAACCAACTACTAGGTAAAAATCCAGTAAACAGTGGTGTTTTTTTCATTATGTCACTTGAACGCTGAGGATTTAGTACAGATGCCAGAACCTGGCCGGGCTCACCCCGCAGGCTGCAGAACCTCGGCACACAACAGAGGCGTTCTGCTCTCCTGCCCTAAAGCACTCAAACAACGAGGCAGCAGGTACAGCACCGGGACACAGTACAGGAATTGCACTGACCAGGCTGGCCTCCCTGAACTTGCCTGTCAGAGGGGTTCAGTCACACTTACTGAGGGGATTTCAGAGCCTGGTCATACTCGGGAGCTCTTCGGAGCCATGAGGCAGAGACGCTGACAGCAGCAGCCTGTACCAAGCAGCACGCAGCCAACACAAGGAGAGAATGGTGCTTCTTACTCCCTACAGCAGGCATTTGTGCAGCTCCCCTCCTACACCTATCCATGTCGTTAAGCAGTTAGAATGTCAGGATTGCAAGAAAGGTGCAAGGATGAGTTAGAGGAATTTAATCTTTTCACCAAAATTAGCACATTACTTTACTACAGTTCTCAACATTCACATAATGACTACATTTTGCTAGATTAGACTGGCAGTGTACAGGGATCAAATATCAATGCGTTTCCAGAGTTCAGGTTAGAACAAACAAAATCAAATATATTTTTTAAATGTTGAATTATTAATAAATTGTCAGGCTGAACAATGATAAGTTTATTCTAGCCCTAAAGGTGTTGATCATTTTAGAATAAACAATATGACACACTTCTATCAATTTGAAAATATTTTATTGTAAGATGATACATTCCAACTTTTTCCAGCTCTGGACCTTCCCTCTGCCAGTCCACAAACCTAAAGAAGTGATCCTTGTTCCTTGGAAAGTCTTCCCAACAGTCTCCATTTTAGCGGTAGAGTCTTCGTGGCTCACGCAGAACAACACCACCCTCCTCCATAGCTTTCTCAAATTCCTGAATCTTGTTTAAAGATAGACACAAATAAATACAAAAAAAAAAAAAAAAAAAAAAAAAAAAAAAAAAAAAAACCACANAAAAAAAAAAAAAAAAGCCAGCAGCACTGAAATATCAATGGGGACATGTTACATGGAGGGGCAGAGGTTAACAGCCTCATGGAAGCATAATGCCAGGAACTGCAGCTTGTCAAAACTGCCCTTGTGAGTGTTGCAAGGAGAGATTGTCAAGCCACATAAGGAAATTAAAGGTGAAGAGAAGTAAAATTAATGCCTAAAAAGGAAAAAAGGGCAAAAGGAATAAGGAGATGGGTACTTGCCGAGTCACAACCGTGTTCCCAGGGGATAATGGCTTTAAAGTTCACAAAGTTGATTCCTGCTTCCAAACAGCGCTGTGCCATTACGCGGCCAAGGTTTTTGCATGCAGCTACTCCCTTGGGACTGTATAAGTGTCTCTTTATGGCCCACTCTCGGGTAGAGGCAGATACCACAACATCCCCGTTAGAGCGCTCAACAAAGGCTTCTACGTAATGCTGTGTCCGCTCAAGCCGTAATCTGAGTGCAGGAAAGAAGTAACACGGATGTCTTTTCCAGAGAATACAGTGAAATGCTGAAATTACTCCATTTATGAAATAAAACTGAACGTACTGGTATATTATATTATATTATATTATATTATATTATATTATATTATATATATTATATTATATTGTATTACATTGCAGTTTTGCTTATTAAGATATAAAATAGGGCTCATGTTGGGAGGAAAGGGTTAGAAGCAGAAGAATGGTGAGGAGGATTTGCTCAAGTGACCCTGCAGCTGGGAATGCCAAGGCCTGGAAAATAACATTGCAGGAAACCCCATGTATTATGCCTACTGCTGTTTATCCTCTGTCTGTTTTGAGAAGTAGAATCTCTGTGTGGAGATAACATAAGTGTTTGAAGAGACTTGGAGGCACTCTCATGGATGTGCTTGAACTCCGTTTTGATAGACAGAAGATCAAAGCTCAGAGATCATAAAAAGCACAGGGGAGACCACAGCATGATCGTAAACCTAAATGCTCTTAGTAAATGGGTGCCAACAGCAGGCCCACCACCGGCACAGACTAGGCCTAAGAATGCCTGCATTCCCACCTGTGTGTCTCTGCCTGGGTGTTGCTTTGGGATCCTCCAGTTAGCAAGGTAGTGAAATAAATGTACTCTTTGCATTTCAGCTGTAGTTTTGTAGCTTGTGTGAGTCAACACAAGCTGCCTGCCTGTGTTGACTCACACAGCTCCTGTTACTAGCTCAGAAGAGTGAAATTCCAAGAGCAACTTTTCATCAGTTACTCAGGACCACAGTCCTACGTTGCCTCAGACCAGCACCCACTCCAAACCAAGCACTGTACACCTGCACAGTGTGGAACAGGTATACATGATGAGAAGAACTGCTCCAGCAAAAATGGAACTTTAGGGTCACTATGCAGTCCCTTAAAGGCTTATGCTGACACAGCAGGTAACAACTTCTTGAGATCTGCAAGTGGTCAGAAAGTACCTCATAAGCCTCCACAAATAACAATAGATTATTTATTAGGAGCAACTATTTCTTATTGTACTGAGACAGTATCAGCTTTCCTGGTATGAACAAACTGGATGGGGTTCTCCCCTCAAGAACAGAATAAAGACTTTGAAATGCCAGCTTAAAATGAACTTAAAAAAACCAAACCAAAACCCACAAACATAGAACAACCCCAAACAGACTACTATGGGGCCTCAAATAAAACAATGAAGCATGGTAAGCACAGGAGTAAGAGAATCCCGAGTTAAAAAGCTGTTGCTTAAGCAACATTACTATTGCCTTAACAACAGATGGAAAAATCTTGACCACATATGCTGACTTTCACGTGCTCGTCCACTATTCTCTGAACACAGAAGACACTTGCTGATTAGGAAACACTAACATGATAACTGATTCAGTACCCGAAATACACATTTTGTATGGGGGTTTCTGGGGTTTGTTTTGGCTTTTTTTCTTTTGGAGTCTTCATTTCTGGCAGTGACTTCCTGACTCACCTGTGCCAGAACTCACGCTTTGGCCACGTGGTCTTCCAGCCACGCTCCTTCCTAGCCAGGGCCATCTGCTCCAAGTTCCGAGGATTTCTGTTAGTGAAGTTTGGGGCAACGATCTCATTTTCACTTGTGTCCACTTCCGTCTCAGTTTTGAGACTGGCTGTAGTTGATGCAAAACGAACACCTTGGGAGGGAGAGCAGATAAAAAACCACCAAAGATTAAAAAAACATGTAGTGCAGACAGTAGAATGGATACAGTACAGAATAACACAGCTTATAGAAGTCACCAGGGCAAAATCGTCTTACTTTTATTTTTTAAGCACTTAACAGATGGATGACAAGTCCTCAACCTGTTTCCCCAATTTATGAGGTGAACTGCAAGTATACTAACGCCGTTTCTAAACTCCTATATTAAATATAAACTCACACGTGTCTAGGAGATCCCTAGGACCAAGGCTTTACAAAACACTGAAAGCGATCTACACATGGAACCAGAGACAACGCTACCAAATAACAAGATATAAACTCTTCATCCTTGGCACGGCAGCACCGCCAAGACCCCCGGATCGCCCCGGGCGTACAGGGGCCGCGGAGCCGCCGCCGGGAAAGGCCGGCACGGCGAGCCCTGGGCTTACCCGCTGCACGGAGCCCACCGGCCGCCAGCAGCAGGCGGCTGCTCAGCGCCATGGGGAGCCGGGCCGGCCACAGCCGCGGGCGGCCGCCACTCCCCTC
>VZTE01002090.1:605051-629842 GCA_013397775.1 Eulacestoma nigropectus | reverse complement strand
GCCCCGGGATTGGGCAGGCTCGGGGCGAGGCCCCGCCCCCGCGGGGCGTGCCCCGCCCCACCGCCCCCTCGGGCAGGGGGGCGCGTTCCCAGCGTGCCTTGCGCCGCCCCGGCCGTCCCGCTGCCCCGCGCCCTCCTGTCCGTTCCCTGTGCGTGTGGCGCCGCGCCCGGGCGGGAAGATGTCGGCGATGGAGGGGCCCTTGGCCGTGTTCGGCGAGCGGACCAGCGGTGACACGGTCCGCACGCAGAACGGTAACGGCGGCGCGCTGCGGCGAGGCCCGGGGGAGGAGGGGGAAGGGAGGGGCAGGAAGGAGCGAACATGGCGCGGCCATGGTCGCCCCTGCCATGTGCTCACCCGCCCTGGTCTGCCCGGGATCAGCCGCTCCTCCCGACAGATTCCTTCTGTCCCGGGCCGCGGCTGCGTGCAGGGAGGGAAGAAAGGAAGGAGGGAGGGAGGGAGGCGGACGAGGAGCACACGCCATTCCGCGCCGCTTGCAGGAGTCTGAGTGGCGACGCGATCCCGCGTCCCCCGCCCTCCTTCCCTTGGTAGCAGCAAACACCGGGGCAGGGCGGCCGCTGCACGGAGGTCGCTCTGCCCCGTCCCCACCGCGTACGGCGGGAGCCGGCAAGGCCTGCGGGGAATTCTGCAGGGGAAGGGGCAGCTGGGGAAGGTCTCCGCTGCCCGGCACAGGGAAATAATCTGCTTCGGAAAATGGGGACCGCCCTCGAGATGTGTGTCTGTAATTGTGGATCTCAAACACGCTGCCCATTGCTCAGGATTGTACCCGAAGTCCTGGGGGAAGGCTGCAAATTCCGAAACCTATCTCAGATTCTGAGTAGACGAGACAAAGGAAGAAGCCGAACACTTGCTTCCTGATCAAACTGAGATTCGTTCATGTAGCTCTGATGATACTTTAGGCAGACGACTTACAATTTATGAGCCTTCCCTTAATTCACGAGTTAGATTCCACATGATAATTGTACCTTCGGTACAACGTTATTTCTTCTAAAACGCTGCCATTAGTCCTCCTAAGCAGAAGAAATTGTTGATTTGTTTGAAGTTCTCTGAGTTATAACTATTCCCATTTAACTACCACTTTTTCAATTTCTAGATTAAGTGGCTATGCTTGTGGGATAGAGAAAAACTTGCCATGGTCTGAAGGAAAAGGTTGATTGTATCTTTTTCCTATATGAAGATGGCAGAACAATCTTTAAATAAGCCAGTGTTTTGGATGCTTTGTGTTGTTTTAGTAGTGATTCAAAGGTCACTTTTCGGTGACTTCGTTGCAAAAGTAAATGTTTTGTTTCAGTCGCAGACCTGATAGGGACCAAAAGATGTTTTACGAATTGATGTGTGGTGATACCATTGTTCTGTCTGCCCAGAACTGAGGACTAAACGAGAGTGAAGTCTCATGGCACAGGTTGCTGCAGTCAAAAGCAGCAGTGCTCCCAACCCTTCCTAAGCTAACACCACTGCTCCTCTGACCTAAGTCCTGTCCTTCATCTTACCCAGACAGCAGAGGAAGCATTCTTTTTCTGGTCAGTTAGTTCTGCCAGGGTAGCTAGCTAAACCAGCTAGGAGGGAAGAGTGAGGTTTGGCGCAGATTGCAGTTTTTTAGCAGCAGCAAGCCTAGCAAAGTAAGGTAAAGCTTCAGGTTAGATAGGCTGGAATGCAATTGTAGATTAGATCACTTGGTGTCAAGTTCCTGATTTGTTGGTTCTTGGCAGTTTCTTATAAACCTGAGAATCATCCTGAAGTTGGGAAGATAAAACATTTTTTTCGTATTTCTTTCTTTTATTCAGTTACTGCTGCATCTGCTATTGCCAATATTGTGAAGAGTTCTCTTGGGCCAGTTGGTCTGGATAAGATGCTGGTGGATGATATTGGGGTAAGTAATGTTACTTTAAAAAGTGTCAGGAGGACTTGTATTCCTGTGTAAAAGTGCTTCCACTTAGTGTGCTTCATAGGCCTAATGTGCATGTGCCTGTTTTTTCTGTGGTTCTGAGAGGGGTAGGAGAACTGTGATAAAATTGAGTATTGGGTAATGTGTGTTGCATTGTTTTAGTTTCATCAATTATGGTGGTAATTTATATGGTACAGTTATTTCTTTTCTGTAGGTAAGTTCTTGTAACCACTTAAAATACTGGTCAGATTGCAAGACGTGAATTTCACCATTTAGGTCAAGTTTAACAGGTGCTGATTGTATATCCTGATCTCCACATTAGGAGAAATAACAAAAAAAAAATCAGGTAATCTCATAACAAATTTTTAAGCAATATTTTGGACCTCAAAATATTTCAAGCAATTAAAGAAGGTTTGTCATTTCCCAGGCTGCTGTAATAAAATACTGTGTTAGAGGGAGGTCATTGCATGATTACTAATCCAGTATTTGCAAAATGTGTGATGAGTTTCTGTAACATAAAGGCTTTTCTGATCAAAAGAAAGTGCAGATTCTGCACTGGCAACATTTCTCTTGTTAGAATGGGACTCTTGGTTAAAAAGAAGCAGAAAAGTTTTGGTATAAGCAGTTATTTTGTGGACAGTTGCAAAGAATTTTGTATTTGTATGAATGTTCTGAAACACAACAGTGAAAGTATAATAGAGATGTACATCATATTCACATTTGATTCCTGAAAATTAGGACGTGACCATTACTAATGATGGTGCAACCATTCTGAAACTGCTAGAAGTGGAACATCCTGCTGCAAAAGTCCTTTGTGAGCTGGCAGACCTGCAAGACAAAGAAGTTGGTGATGGGACCACCTCAGTGGTATGTAGCAAGTTTTACAGGCAGATATATCAAAAGTCAGTGTTTAGATTTGGTATTTTCTAGAGATGCTAGTTTCCATATGCAAAGTGGTGCTCTGGAAGGGAATTTGCCTACTTCTGTTTAAGTATTGATTTTTTCTGTCTCAGAGGTTGACGATAGAGGCTGAATTTAGTTTTTTAATTTTTGATGACTGTGAGAAGTAAAAGTGAAGTACCAACAAGGATACTGAGTGTTGAAAACTTGCCTGAGACTTTAGATACCTTGGTGGGAGTTGGAATTGCGTAGCTCTCACTTCATGTCAGAAACTGTTTTTAGTTCTGCGTTGCACAAGGTAGCTGCTTTGCTTGTGTGGAATGCACGTATTTAGTGTTTGTATTTCAAACAGGTAATTATTGCTGCAGAACTTCTCAAAAATGCAGATGAGCTGGTGAAACAGAAAATTCATCCTACCTCCATTATTGGTGGATACCGACTTGCCTGCAAGTAAGAAACTGATACAGTTGAATTTCTGTATTTTGTGACTGCATTAATACAGGCTTTGGCACCAAGTGGAATATGGTGGTTTGTTGCACGGGTGGTGGGGTTTTTGTTGGTTTGGGTTGGGTTTTCTGTGGTTTTTTTTAATTGTATTTCTGTAATCATGTAACGGACTGATGGTCACATTACTGTCCTTGGAGATTAAATGATTTTATCCCTTTGTTCTTTGAGGTAACATTTAGAAGAGCTGAAAACATGTAAGTTTTTGTCTTTTTGTGGGGGTGGTTCTTGACCAGTGTATTTGTCTTTATTTTACAGGGAAGCTGTTCGCTACATCAATGAAAATCTTGTTATTAACACAGATGAATTGGGCAGGGAGTGCCTAATTAATGCTGCTAAAACATCTATGTCCTCAAAAATTATAGGAGTGTATCCTTTAACTTGCTCAAGTGAGTGAAGTGAGAGTGGTTGATTAGAGAGCTTGAGTAGCTAGGCTAGAGTATGCTTTGCAGCAGTTTTTATGAACATGACACAGTATCGAAGCTGTTGTGTTTATAACAGGGTTTTTACAGATACTGTGATCTGGGATGGGAAAATATGTTCAAACTCTTCCCAGTTTATTTAAATCTGGGTTGGCACATCATGATAGCTTTAAAAGGATATTGTATCCTAAGAATTGCATTGCTTGTTAGGGAGGCTAGATAAAGAGTTGTGTGAATGGAAGAATGTGTTAAAGAAGTACCTGGGAAGTGAATCTAGAGGAAAGAAAGTTGAATTTTACTCCACGGGCACAGAAAACCCTGCATTTTTAGCTTTTGTGCAGACCAAACATAGGATATGTATTTTTCTTTAGGAACAAAAGGTATGTAAAATGCAGGCATCACAGTAGTCTGTCATAATTTTCCTAGCAGTGTTTCAGCTTTTAGAATGACTCATTCCTTTAAGATGATGGTAAAGAGAGCTAGCACTTTTGTGCCTTTCTGAAGTTATTTTTTGGAAACTTAGTTTGGGCACTGTCATTTATTTCTGTTTATGGTTTGTTTTGTTTTTTTCTTCAGCATAATATTAGTTTCCTTCTTCAGTTTTGACCTTAACAGCCTTTCAGTGATGGTGATTTCTTTGCTAACATGGTGGTGGATGCTGCACTGGCAGTTAAATACACAGACCAGAAGGGTCAGGCTCGGTACCCCATCAACTCGGTTAATGTTCTGAAGGCCCATGGCCGCAGCCAGAAAGAGAGCATTCTTGTGAACGGTTATGCTCTGAACTGCGTGGTGGGCTCACAGGGTAAGAACAGCCTGTGTTTCAGAAATCTTTTGTTTCAGCTCAGTCCTCTTCATCTTTCTGTGTGGCTTTTTGTACCGGCTGCATTCATTGCAAATCACGTGGGTTTTCAGTTCCAGAAGAATTCAACAAGAACACAAAATACTGCACTTCACCAGTGTTTCTTAGACTAGAGTCTGCCAGCTAGCAGTGATCCACAAGGTGTTGGTAAGTTGATGTAGCTCAGTGTCAGCAAGGTAGCATTGTGGTCTGGTGGAACTTAGGCACTTCCTTGCGGGGAGCCAGTGCCAAGTTTGTGGGGAACTGTTCAATTTAGCAGAGCTGTGCTGTGATTAGGTAACTTAGAGGATATGAGACTGATAGATCAGATTGTCATGGTCATTCACGTTTTGGGGACCATATATAAAAAACGTAACACAGGAAAGTGTTTATTAGTGTTTTTCTGCAGTAGGGCAGAACTGGAGGTGGAGAAGTAAACAGTAGAAATCTGAAATGTGAAAGTAATGTTAATTTTAATCTCTAACGCTGACTTGATGTTCTCTTAACTCTATTTGACAAAATCCTCCTTCTTGCTTATTTTTCCTCATCAGGTATGACCAAGAGAATAGTTAATGCAAAGATTGCATGCCTTGACTTCAGCCTGCAGAAAGCAAAAATGAAGCTTGGTGTTCAGGTTGTTATCTCAGACCCTGAGAAGCTGGACCAGATAAGGCAGAGGTGTGTGGAAGCTTGAATAACTGAGGCAGTGGGGTTTCACAGGCTTGGTTGATCTCTTCAGTTGAGGTGGCTCGATGTAGATTTGGCTGAGTGCAAGAGGTAAAAAATGTTTTGAATGTTAACATTTCCCAACGATACCAAATACCAGTGGAAGAAGTCTTCCCTTCTGGAGGCAGAACTAGTATTAAGTTAGTTTTCAAGAAATGGAAGTATGTTTGTACAGTGGTCCATTCTTGCGGAGCTCGGCATTAAGGTTTCAGAAATGGGCTGACAGGATGTGATGGTGTATTTTTGGATATCTTTTTATAACTTTGACATTAATCTTTGCAGAGAGTCAGATATTACCAAAGAAAGAATCCAGAAGATTCTGGCCACTGGTGCCAATGTTATTCTCACCACTGGAGGTATTGATGATATGTGTCTGAAATACTTCGTTGATGCTGGAGCTATGGCAGTACGAAGAGTTGTAAAAAAGGACCTTAAGCGGATTGCTAAGGCATCGGGAGGTATGTCTGCATAAGAATAACTGGTTTATAAATTAGTCTTCAAAGTAGAAGCTGTTGTTAAGAGTATTTGTTACTGATTTTTTAAAATACAGCTTCACATTCAAGGTCAGGATGAGTAAAGCTGAGCCACTTCTTTTTACCTTTACTGTTGCTTTTAAGTGACCTTTGTCAAAGTAGGTGACTACTGTAAGACTTGATTTTTGAAGATTTACAGTGGGGGGAGAGGAAGCTGCCTTGCATTGTCAAGACTGGCCTCCTGTGGAAATGGGAGCCATAATCTGTATTTATTTAGAAGTCTTTATTATGCATGCATTCATAAGCCTCTGTTTAGACAGTTAAGTACATTGTTTAGATAGTTCAAGATGAATGAAGAACTCGTTAATCACTAAATACAAACTTTAAAAAAAACCTGGTCCTGTACAGATTTTTATCTCTCAGTTCTTAAATTTGGAAGAAAATATTTTTATTGTGGTAAAGCACGGGAGCTTGTACTGGCCGTGGAAGAGGAAATGCTCAAAAAGTTGAACAAAAGGAGCAGTTCATCAGTTATAAATCAGTTTATCAGTTATAAACCAAAATACTGAATTGCTGCCTGAGATCTGGAAGTGCTGTTTAAGAAAAATCTATTTAACACAGTTTTTATTTCTGTTTTTCTTTCTGTATGCCTATTCTGGGAAGTGGGAAAGGATGATGTGCAAGTCCTGAATGTTAACTTCACTTTTTTGTTTGTTAAAGCAACCATATGTTCAACCCTTGCAAACCTTGAAGGTGAGGAAAGTTTTGAGGCATTAATGCTGGGACAGGCAGAAGAGGTGATTCAAGAGAGAATCTGCGATGATGAGCTGATTTTAATCAAGAAGTAAGGATCCTTTTAAAAATACTCAGTTTTGTATATGTTCTCTGCTAAGCTCGAGATAAAATCCCATTGATTTATTTCATGCTATCTAAGTGGTTGGAGTAGTTACACACATGGGAAAGGGTGCATAAATCCAGTGCAAATTAGAGGTGAAAGTATCAGTATTTGATCTCTTTTGCTGGAGGTGGACACTCACTGTCAACCAGAGTGTATGAGATGATCAGATTGCTAAACAGATTTACTTAAATTTTTGTTTATAAACAAATGTTTCTAAACTGGCTTCTCTTCACAGACAGTGAGGGGGAAATAGGTACCATCTGAATAATTTCATCTGAATAAAGAGGTGCTGAGCTAAATCTTTCCATTTGTAGTGAAAGACAAATGTTCACTTGTGCTGGTGTCACTGCTGTCTGGTACCTGAAGACTCGAGTATCAGCTCATTTAATGAGAACGTACTTTAGATAATACCTTTTCCGCTGCTTCAGTATCCCTTCTGGGTGTTCGTGCTCCTGTAGTGTCATTTGTGTGTGAATGAAATGCTCTGCCCATGGCACTTGTGTGTCAGCTACATGGTGACAGCCTTTTCTATAATGTTGGCAGTGATTAACTTATTTGAGGTCTGTGCAAAAGGGGTCTTTCTTAATATCTAAGTACACTTTCTTCTCTTTGATGGGAAAACATCTTGTCATCATACTTGGACAGGTAGCTTTCTTTAAAAGACTAAAACTCAAACTAGGTTCTTGCATGTAGGAAATTAAAATGTTGACTTACTATGTTACAATGTATGTATCCTGCAACGGGGCATAATAATGTTAAGATTTTCTTTTAAATGTTGAAGGAATGAGGCTCAACTGAACTCGGCTTTAGAAGAAAAAATTTACCAAGAAGAATTTTAATTTAGATTCCATTCAACACAGCTGACTCCTGATTCCTTTTTTCCTTAGTACAAAGGCTCGTACTTCAGCATCAATTATCTTACGAGGAGCCAATGACTTCATGTGTGATGAAATGGAACGATCTATACATGATGCTCTCTGTGTTGTCAAAAGGGTTTTGGAATCCAAGTCTGTTGTCCCAGGTGGTGGTGCTGTAGAGGCAGCACTTTCAATATATCTTGAAAATTATGCAACCAGCATGGTAAGTCTTGCAGAAAGAAGCAATGGTGTGTATGCGTTAGGCTTGGACAATGAATCTCCAAGCATTTATTTTCATCTATTAGAAATCATTTCTGTGCTTCATGAAAACCTAATCTTATAGAATCTAAGATGGTTCTTTAAAATGGAGGATATGAGTTAATTCTTTCTCTGATAATTAGACTCTATGGTTCTTTGACCCAAACCCAGGTTTTGCATGTGAAAACCCTTATCTATTAGCACTGTTCTTGATCATGGCTGTATTTTTTCCTCTCTTGTTGTAGCTGTTGGTTTAAAAACCTTTTTCCTCTTTCTAGGGATCACGTGAACAGCTTGCAATAGCAGAATTTGCAAGATCCCTCTTAGTAATTCCAAATACATTGGCAGTAAATGCCGCTCAGGATGCCACAGATCTTGTTGCAAAGTTGAGAGCATTCCACAACGAGGCTCAAGTTAACCCAGATCGCAAAAATCTGAAATGGCAAGTATTTCTCTGTTAGAAGGCTAGTAAAAGTGATGTGGGTTGGTGACCTAGATGGAAAATTGTTCTCACAGTTCACTGAACCATGATTTGCGTAGTAAAAAAATGTCTGTTATCAGTGAACTCCTGCCCCTGCCCTTCAGTCATATATATGTATTGCTGTAACGAAGTGGGATTTACACAGCATAGTCCCTCCCAGCTGTATTTCTGCTGTTTCTCCCTCTCCATCTCATAGCATTCCTTCTTTGCAGGATTGGTCTTGACTTGATCAATGGAAAACCTCGTGATAACAAGCAAGCTGGTGTCTTTGAACCAACCATGGTCAAAACCAAGAGCCTCAAGTTTGCAACAGAAGCTGCAATTACTATTCTTCGAATTGATGACCTTATTAAACTGCACCCTGAAACTAAAGAAGAGAGAGGAGGGTGCTATGAGGATGCAGTTCAGTCTGGAGCACTTGAAGAATAACTTAGGCTTTATTTATGTTTGTTTCACTTCACTTCCCACTCTTATAACTAAAATGTTAATAAAACAAGTGGTTGAATGTTGCTGCTATTTTCTTGTGAACAAACTAATTTTTGAAAGTAAGTTTGGTCCTTGAAGTGAGAATTTAAGCTCTAGTGTGTGTTAACTAGAGTGCCTGCAATAACCACTAACCTCTTTGTCAAGTCAGTGATTGAGTGTGAAAAAGTAACGGTGTAAGTTTATTTAATTTTAGGCAAAACAAAATGTGAGCTCTGTTATTAGAAGTTTATTAGTAAAATGTTTCAAAGCTAGTTAACACTAGCTTTTCATTCATTCTCTTACATTTATCTCTCAACGCACATGGCTATTCCCATTCCTCCTCCTATACAGAGAGCAGCAACGCCACGTTTTCCACCAGTTCGTTCCAGTGCATATAGAAGAGTTACAAGGATGCGACAACCAGAGGCGCCCAGAGGGTGGCCAAGAGCAATCGCTCCCCCTTGTATATTGATCTAAAACAAAACAAACAACGCCAATATAGAAAGTCAAAACATTTAACTAGCTTAGCTGACTTACAACATAAATGACTTCAGTGGGATCTAGCCCTTGACTATCTGTCAGCTTGAAACCACAAACACCAATTCATACAAGAAAGTGCATAGGAGTGCAACAGCTGGTACTAATCAGTATTCTGCAAGAGCCCTATCTTCACTCTGAAGATAACTGAGGTGAATTTAGGGAGGGCAGAACAATACCCATGCTTTTTGCCATCACTGAAAGAATACTGTGGCAAATATACTTGCAGCAGCAATTTCAAATTCTGAATTAAGTATGCTTGAGCAGTTGCCTAGATATGCATAAAAATCCACTGCAACATCGTTGGAACTTGTTCAGCTGGGAAGCTGTCTGCTAGCAAAGCCAGCGGACAGCAGTGTGAGGAAATGCCTGCTAGGGCTCCCACCCTGTTTGCTAAAAACAAAGTGATTGCAAGAGAGCTGTGCTCACCCTTAAAATCCAGGTGCACAGAATGGGACAAGTATGAGTTACAGGAGGCAAACTAATGCCAGCCTACAAATAAATTCATTACCTTTTCTGGATTTACTTTCAGATCTTTCGCTATTGCAACAGATAGTGACGCAAAGGCTTCATTAATTTCAAACAGGTCGACTTGTTCCAGAGTCCAGCCGGCTTTGTCAATCTGAGAAAACAACACCAACAGGACCTTATTATCTTTTAGGTCTTCCTTAGCACCAGAGGAAGCTTTTCCTAAGGTGTAAATTGGGTGATTTGAAACTGCCACTTTGAAAAATTTCAAGGAAAACAATTTTTTATAGCTAGTGTTGATGACAGAATTCTTTAAGACTACAGACAAAACTTCAGTGTCAGACAAGTCAGTACAATGCGCTGTAATAATGCTGGCTGCTCATAAAAATCTTGACTAATTTTACACATGTAGTGGTGGTGGTGCAATTGTGAAAATCAAACTGCACCCTGTGGTGCCCTTACTAGAACAAGCACTGGATTCAAAAGCAGGCTTTAACAGATTAAAAGCAATTTTTTTAGGATATAGTCTGACTCCATTAGGGAGTCTCTACTTAATAGAGGTTTATACAGGAAATAGTGATGTGTCAACCACTAATCAACCATTAGTGATCAGTGCCACATGTAATTTGTCCAGTCTCTCCTGCCTTTACGTTGAAAGTTGCCACTTCAATCTTTTCATAGGTGACTATTTTGGAAGACGGTTTGGCTCATGTTTTCACTTAGGAAACTTGTGATGCAATTGCCTACTCTGGTACAGGCTTAGGCATGTTTCACATATGTACATTTTTACTTCCACTCACTTTGTTTCTAGCAGCAATACTTTATCAGCAGAATCATCAGCAATGATGTTTCACAACCTAGGCTAGCCGGACTGGTGCACCTCCGAGGCTACAGTCAAGGAGGAGAGCCTTTTCTACTAGATAAAATAAAGACAGTATGGAGTATCCTATTCTTCTGGGAAAAGCTTAAGATATGTACTATGTTATTGTAACACAATGTATAACATTCTCTCACTATAAAGTGCTACTCTAAAATTCTGAAGTGATAAACATAATATATGGAGGGTGTGAACATTTGATAACACACATTACAAAGTTTAATCACAGAATCACAGAATATTCTGAGTTGGAAGGGACCCATGAGGATCATCGAGTCCAACTCTTAAGTAAAAGGCCCATAGAGGGATCAAAGCCACGACCTTGGTGTTATTAAAACCATGCTCTATGAAGGAGTAGTGTGCCCTTCTTCATAGTATCTGTACAGTTAAAGGTACAGCTTGTCTGTTCCACAGTTTAAACTAAAACTGTATCGTATATGCAGTTTTACTGCACTCTTCATTTTAAAGAACAGTTTGAGATCTGATAAGAAAAAACTTAGCATTATAGTTCTGATTTTCTTGTCAAAAGCCACAGGGTGAGTTCAAATCAGAGTTCCACACTGCCAGGACATTTCAGAGGTGAACAAAATAAGGCCTTTACACAGTATTAAGAAAAATAAGGAACATTAAAGCAAATCTGTTCTTAGCTGTACAAGAGCTCTTTTCATGCTCTATTTCATAGCTAAGCTTTAACAAATAATCAGCTGGGGCTGCCATGGGCTACATCTGTATGAGCAAACAGTGTGGTACCAGCAGGGCTGCTCACTGGGGCATTGAGAACTTTGTCCTGTGGACTGAGCACTGAGCACATCAGTGGGTGCAGTAATGGTCTGAGCATGACAGATGTGGTTTTGGAATGGACCTTCCTGTTCAGTTACACCTGAAAGGAATCCAATTTGTAAGCTCCAAGCTTTTTGCAGGCCAAACTGAAACACAGAGGGCACCATCCCATTTGTTAATGCAGATGCCACTCAGTGGCCCTTCCCTCAATGTTGTACTATTGCAAATATAATCAGGCAATGATCTGAAAATTAACCTGGCCAGACACAGCATCAGAACTATATCACAGCAGGACTAAATTATCCCTGAATTTGGTTAGTTATACACAGCCCTGAAATTTGATCTTCAGCCTCCTAGGTTATCTAGGTACCCTTCCACAAACCTGACTAGTTTATGCTCTGAAGTCCATCCATATACCTATACATTTGGGTTTTCTTTTTCCAACAAGTAGGTACTACCCTAGTAGCACTAGGATTCCTAATTTATATACTACACTATTTTGAGTATTTTTTTCACATTGTTTACTTTTTTCCTACTAAGTTTTCTTTAGAACAGGTCAAAACCAACACATGGCCAGAAAACAAAAAGCAATTACAAACTAGTAGATACATATACAAGTGATTACTTACAGCTTTCCTTATTGCTGAAATGGGCCCTACTCCCATAATAGATGGATCTATACCTGTCTGAGCCCAAGATACAATCTGAGCCAAAGGCATAAGACCTCTCCTAGCAGCTTCCGATTTCTTCATTAGAAGAACAGCTGCAGCTCCATCATTTAAACCTGTGGAATAATAAACAACTTGTATGCATTTGTTGGGCAATAGTACAACAAATAGTTTATTGGTTTAGGTCAGTATTGTTCATATCAGCCAAGTCTGTTCTCTGCCACAACCACTTGAAACTATATTGCTGTAAATGTGACACAATTGTGATTCTATTTGGAAAGCAGCAGGTGGAAGAATCAAAGTACAATCTGAAAAAGAAGTATATCAGATTTATTAGGCAGGCTTTGGAAGGTGCAGCATAAGGACAAAGGAAGATGTTTAAAAACTGCTTGTGGCAGTCCCACAGGACTAACATTTTCAAACATGAATCATTAAGTCTTCCATTCTCCAGATCTGCAGTATCAGAAACCCTTAGACAGTTTTAAAAGGAAATATTCTTTCCAGCCTATCAAATATTGCTGTTATTGTCCAAACTCTTGTATTGTTTCATAGAAAACAAGGAAACAAAATATGACTCTGTAAAGAAATCCTCCACCAAATCCAAAATGGAATGCTGCCTACGTTGTCAAACACATTGCCATTTCCTGCAAAGCAGTAAACACACAGCAGCCACACCCCTCGCAGAGACCTTGCCTTGAGCCACAAGCAGCTACTGTTCTTTTCCATTTCATTTAAGCCAGATGGACCAACCTGAAGCATTAGCTGCTGTTACTGTCCCAGTTCCATCTGTCAGGAAACAGGGCTTCAACTTGGCCACTGCTTCCAAGTTGCTCCCATGTCGAGGGTGTTCATCTGTTTTAATTTCTATAGGACCTGCAAAACAGAGCATTATGCTCACAGGAGGGTCTAATCACACACACAAATCTCGAACAGAAAGACAGCAGAAACAACAGGCTGAGTGGGAATATTCCATATAAATACCATATTCCTTTGAACCAAGGCATTCTTACGCCGGAGACAGCTTCCAAATCAAGGCAGTTTAACAAATGGCTGCAACCCTCCAGCTCCTTCTAGCAGGGCAGACAGCTCGGGTTTTCTAAGACAAACACTGGCAGCTAAAATACTGTCTAGTTGTGCAAAAGTTGGCATTGTTCTTGCTGTTTCTAACCCAATAGCTTCTCTTTCAGCAGGAGGCTGTATTTCAAATGATACTTCTTGTAATCTTGTTACAAAGAGTAGTAAAGTGTCATTAAATATTATCATCTAAACTGGTATCATGAAAGCCCTCCATTAGTTCGTAGCCTGCCTAATGCCAGGACTTTTTCTGCAGGGTCTATTCAGTGGAAATGTTGAACAACTGATTCTTGATTTCTTTTTTGAAAATTTAGTCTTTGCATCTAACTCACAAGGAGCTGGGAAATTCTCCTGCTCTAGAAACAGACCTTTGGCTCAAGCATCTTAATAGGTCTGTTTATACCCCTCACCTAAAGAGAAACATAACCAATATATGTAACCTGACTACATAATTAACTAGTAACCCTAATTATTGTCACTGGGTATTTTACTAGGAGGGCAAAGTTTGCCAGATCAACATGACTCTTTCAAGTTTGGTGCAGCAGGAGTCTTAACAAAATGAAAAATACTGATTTTGGTACCATATCCAAGCCTATGTTAAGTCAGTGCTTTGTCTAGGTTGTTATTCTATCTCCAATAAAACACAGTGGTAGTATTTGCAGAAAGCTACACTGAGATATTCCACATTTGCATAGCTTCTCTCTTATTTAAAATCTAACTACTGAAAGCTGAAAAAGAGAGGAACAGGCTACATGCTTACAAAAAGGCTGTGTAAGTGGGAAACCATCCACTGATTACAGGAGAGACATAGCAGAAAATTGATTTTTTCCTTAAAATCAGCTCTCCTTATCCACTCACCTTTTTTAGAAGGTACAAGAACAGGAACAATTTCTTTTGTAAAATAGCCAGCTTTCTGTGCTGCTTCTGCCCTGTTTTGTGACTGTACAGCAAGTTGGTCTTGTTCCCCTCTGCTGACTTGCCACTGATTGGCCACATTTTCAGCTGAAACAGGAACAAAACGCAAACTGCCATCAGGAAATGCCAAAACTTAAGTTGCAAAATTGTAAGCACAAATGTACTCATTAATGTTTGCCGTAGCAAGCAGCTGAGTTTGCTGAATGGTTTTCATTCCGATTTCCTCATTTTGTTTACTCATGATTCTCTACTATATTTTCACTTGAGGGTAAAAATTTCTGCGTGGAATCTCCTCCCAGATGATATATCAAATGAAATCAAATGCAAACAAGCTTTTCTATTTTATTGTTTCTCTGAATTACTATGCTCAGATTTCTCTACAGCCACTTCAGGAAAGGGAACAGTTCTGAAGTCACTCTGTTTCATAAGCAGGGTCTGGAAAAGCACTTGGCTGACCATCCCATCCAGGGTGCAATAACCTGAAGTTGCAGAACCACGCATATCAACAGGACACTTTACATAACTCCCCCCACACTGTAAATCTGTGCTGCTGAATGCTCCAGTTACATACAGGGATTTTTTTGGTTTTTCTTTTTTTTACTGAAATTAAATTTCTCAGATGTAGAAGAGATGCAGAGAGATTAGTTCAGACAGAAGAAAAACTCAAAACAGTAGCTTTACAAATACAAGGGAAAATGCCTTCAATGCCTTTCAATATTACGTATTTATTTCTTTCTTTTTCATGACTACAACATGAGGACAGCTTGAAACATGTTATTTGTAACTTTAGTTTTCTGAAATTTCCCGTCAGTGAATTCTTTCAGGATTGTCATCGCTTACCTGTTATGCCCATATGATACTGATAAAAAGCATCTGTAAGGCCATCAAGGATTATAGTGTCCTGCAAGGAAGCCTCTCCCATTTTCACCCCAGCTCGCATGTGAATGACATGAGGAGCCTGCAAGAGGGCATTTCAAAAGGAGTCAGATGTTTACATCTCCAGTACACAATTCAGCCAGACCACTGAAAAGACAGACCCCTGCCTGGTGGCTGGAGGTACCCATCCCAAATCCTGGCAGTCTCTCCAGCTGCCTGCTCTGCCTGTCCCTCCACAGCCTGCCAGCTGGCGTGCCATTTGGCCTCTGCATTCCCCTGATAGCAGATCACCACACTGCAAGTGTTGTTTCCTCTCCACAGACCAAATCTATCATTCCTGGGGCCATATGGCTGTGGCTCTCCATCCTACTAGCCTGCTCTGTGTAGTTCCCAATTGCACTCTGCTGCCAGGGAATGTCAACATCACTCTCTGCATAGGCAGCTGAGCCCTGAAGAAGAGGCTATCCATTTCTTGGGCATCAGATCACCATCTCAGACCCATTCCTGAATACAGCCTTGGGATGAACACCTTGAAATAAAACTGCTCTGCTTTCTTTCCGAGCTCTAATTGCTTGGCGAACAATAACATTTTCAGTTATTCCTTCTCTGGGCTTCTTGCAATACAAAAATCCTGTCTACTGCCAGCTGTCACAGGCAAATCATTCACCACAACAGGGCTAGATGGAAATGAAAATGGAATTTTAAATGCAGTGTGTGTTTGCAGGGCACCTTTTCAGTAGCTGCAGTATGAAGCCTTTTCCTTTTTTTAAAAGCACGCTGCTGAAGTCAACTGCTGTATGTGTCAATTAATTCGCAAGCGCAGCGACCCTTCCTATCAGCCTCCAGGCACCAGCCTGGAAACGCAGGGTTTCAACATCGGGCTCTTTGCTCCCAGCACGTCAGCGCAATGCGAGTGTGATCCTCTGCTTTACCTTGCTCATGCTTTCCATGCCTCCTGCGACCACGATGCTGGAGTCTCCCGACAGTATGGACTGAGCAGCCAGGCACACTGCCTTCAAGCCCGACCCGCAGATCATCTGGCAGCTCCAGGCGGGCACAGAGTACGGGATTCCCGCAGCCACACTGGCCTGCCGGACGGGGTTCTGGCCAGCACCTGTGGGAACAGGCAGCATTTTTCTTTTGTCTGTTCTTAAAAAACAAATGTCTGCCTTGTCACTTTTCACAACAATACCCCAATTCCACCAAAATTTAGAGCTCGCTGCTACTTTCAGCTGGTGGGTAGAGAAGTGCCCAGCAGTAATCTATAAACAGAAGCCTCTCTCATTTGTATCAATCAATAAATACCTGCTACTGACAGTTTTATATCTGCAACTCTGCTTTTGATACCAGGTCAGATAAGCACTACCTCAGATCAGCCCTCGCCTGTTGTATGTGTAAGATGAGAAATCATTTAAATTGCTACTTGCTGAAGAGTTTCTTTTTGACATCTTCTGTACATTACCAGCAGTTAACTTTCCCTGAAAGTTCATATGGAAACCAAAAGCACAACTATGCACAGATGGACCTGAAAGCTTCCAGTCTTTGTCATGATCCTGATGGACATAATAGGATCGCTATACTCAAAGAAAACACTCTTCATCTGCATCTCCCCAGGCCAAAGCCCTTTGTATGCAAAGAAAAGGACAAGGAGAGCACATCACTCAGCAAGCTAAAAATATAGAGGAATCTGAATCATCTTTAAGACAAAAATATATATTTCCTTCCTCCATGTTTAAAATACAAACCTGCCTGTGACTCTGCTGATTAAACATTACCCTAGAAAAAGCAGGAGCAAGTTCAAAACAAACGATTCCCTGCCAGCTGCATTTTCATTAAATCAAAGTATTTATCTCCAAACAAGTGGCATCACAGATCTTGCAGGTCGGTCCTGCAGATAAACACAAATGCAGGCCTAGCTCTTAAAATCTCAGAGTTACCATTACTTAGGATGTTAAATTTAGGAGCTGAGATGACCAAGGTGAGAAGGATGCTGCAACAAAGAAAAGAAACTGACAGTCACACATACATTGTTGGCAACTTCAGGGATTTAAACAAAACCTGAACTATCCCCCATAACATCCTTTCCAAAAACCCATCCTTTCAGTCACCCAAAACATATGGAGAAGCAGCCACGATGCCTCTCAAGTCCTTTGTTAAGGAACCGCGTTCCCAGTGGCAAGGGATAAGGTCCTGGAAGGTGAAACCTGAGCCGTTTCAGTGGGAGAACCCCGGAGAGATGCGGCCGCGGAGAGGGAGAGCCCGGCCGCGGGCGGAGGGGTCTCGCCGCCGGACCGTACCTGCGGTGAGGACCTGCCCCAGGATCACCTCCGACACCTCCTCGGGGGCCAGCCCGGCCCGGCGCAGCACCTCCCGGATGGCGGCGGCGCCCAGCTCGTGCGCGGGGAGCGACGACAGGCCGCCGTTGAAGGACCCTGGGAGGGGGACACAGAGGGAGCGCGGTCAGCACCCGGACACCCGCCCGGCCCCGGCGGGAGCATCCGCCCCCCGGCGCGCNCCCCCCCCCCCCCCCCGGCGCCCCCGCCGCTCCCTCTCACCCACGGCGGTCCTAGCGGCGGACACGAAGACGACGGGGTCCGCGCTCATGGCGGCAGCAGCGGCAGTGGGAGGGGAGCGGAGCGGCGGCGGCGGCGGCGGGAGCCCGAGCGGAGGCGGCGGCCGCGGCCGGAGCGAAAGTGGAGTCGGCCCCGGTCCCGCCCCTCGCCCGCCCCGGGCGGGGCGGGTGGACGGAGCCCGAGCAGGGGATTCGTAGCCGGGCACCCGAGGACAGCGCGGGGGCCGGGCGGGCGGTGGCGTGGCCGGGCCGCCCCCTGGGGCGATCGATGGGGCGAGGGTGGCCTTGGCCGGCTCCTTCCCAGCCCCTTCCCAGCCGGGGGCGGAGAGAGGAGCGGCTCCGCCGGCCAGGCCGGGGCTGCCAGGGTCGGTCACTTCCCTGTGGCCCCCGCTCGCATTGAATTAAAATATAAAAAACTGCCTATCGCTGGTTTGATCTGCTCAGCAACTGATGCCTAGAGATTACCAACACCCAACTCGGCCTTTTTATTTCTTCTTCTTAATTTTAGCAGAAGCCTGACATACATATATAATATGTATGTTAGCATGGGCAGTGCTCCGCCGCTGGGCCAAAAGCTGTTCCTCTTTGACCTGCCCAAAGAGGCAAGCAGGGGGCTGTTCCCAGGCTGTTTCCATGGGAAGCGATGCTGCAAGGGGAAAGGCGAAGTAGCCGGGAAGGACGCGGCGCTGGCCGCAGGAGCTCCTGGCAGCCAGGGAGTTGGAAGGAGAGGAGGCGGCTGCAGCAGTGGCCGCAACCCACAGCACGGCAGGCTGGCAGGAATGTTTCTCTGCGGGG
The DNA here is from genome assembly GCA_013397775.1 of Eulacestoma nigropectus. NCBI lineage: Eukaryota > Metazoa > Chordata > Aves > Passeriformes > Eulacestoma > Eulacestoma nigropectus. The sequence goes on along the minus strand of VZTE01002090.1, from coordinate 611,552 downwards.
AAATGTAGGTGGGAAGCCTAGAGATGCGAGGTGGGGAGCAACAATATTAAGACATCTGGAGGAAGAAGGGACAGAATAAGGGGAGGAACCAAGAAAGTAAGTCAAAGCAACTAACAACAGTTTAAAAAAAAATTACACGGGCTGAAGTAACTGGTCTATCGCATAGCCTAGATCTTCAGTCCTTACTCCTTCCTTCCTCATTCACAGATACCTGGCCTAAGGGACATGCCAGCCAAAGCACTGCATTGAATTTGCATCTGAAGGCCAAGAAGATGGTCAGAAAATGTGTTGCTCTTACCTCGGCTACAAAGTTGAGAGACTTTTTTTTTTCTATCCAGGTAGTAAAATTCCATAGGATTTCGCAGGGAGAACAGAAGTACAAATTAAATCCTAGAAAAGCACACAGTATGTGATGACAAACACCAACAAACACAAATGTGGTTATATATGCAGTGAATGCACCGGTACGCCTGTGGTCACATCCTGCATGTTTGCTAATTTGAACTTGGCAGTATTAAATCTGCATCCACAAAATGCATCTGAATCTTCTGTGTGGGCACAATGAGCAACAGGAGGACTACAATACCTAAGTTGGATTCTTCTGACTCCTATCAGCCTCTGTTCTTGCTTTAAAATGTAAAGAGCTACAGCACTACTGTAGCAGGAAAGAATCCTGCAGGAAAAAATGCTGCTTCAGTTATGGAGATTTCATAGCTAGCTTCAGCTAGATTTCACCAATAACTCTGTTAAACCATGCTGCAGGACTCCAACACTCAAAATTCAGTCTTCCTTTTTGGTCTTCGTGAAGGATAAGGCCAAAGCAGAAAACCATGTGTCATAAGATTTCTTCAGTTACTTTGGGGTTTCCAGCTATCAGAAGACAAGACTCCTCTCAGATATCTTGAAGAAAGGAAATCTTCGGAAAATCCCACAGGCAGCCAAATGCTTAGGTGGACTGATGTACCAGTCTCCTAAGGAGATGCATTAAAGGATGCATTAATTGGCAACGTGCATGCACCACTGCTTTTCTTTAATGATGCTGTGCACTCAGAGCAGTGGATAACACTGACAAAAACGTCCGATTAAATCTAGAGGGGAAAAGCATGTTTTGTGTCTTTTCAAAAGGCTATCAGTGAGCAACTAGTAGAACAAACATACAAGCAAAACTCAAGAATACAAGATTTTAAGCAATACGGTGGTTGTTTTAGAAAAATATTGTATGGTTCCTGAGCAACCTTTTATGACTGAATGTAGTCCCTGCACCTTTTCAAAATTCAGTAGAGAGTGAGTAACATAGACATATGAGGGCAGCACCAAGTAACCTTGTTTATCAACTGTACCATATACCACTATGTCATTCTTAATGTAACATTTGACTGATTACAACTTAAGGACACTGATGCAAATACAAAGTCAATAATGTGAGATGAGCTCAGATTAAATGTCAGCAGGTGTTCAAAGTCCACAACTGACACTACACCTGAAGTAAGCCTTATGAACAGGATTCTCTTGTATTTAAAACTTTACAAATACCACCACAAATATTGAATTGAACATAAAGAGAGGCTTCAGCCCTTTCCCTCCCCACACTTCACTAGCAGACAGAAAAAGTTCAAATATGAAGCAGCCTTAGGGACTTCAGACCAGCTCACCCCAGTGAGCTGACCTGCTGCACCTTTGCTCTCAGCCCCAATCAGCAGAACTGTTTTGCAGCTCAATATTAGTGGCGAACCAGGCTGTGGTTTTGGGGCATCCAAAAAAACAGAGATGAATTTTCTCTTGGTATGTCTATCAGGTTTGCAGTATTCTATTTAACTCTGCTTGGACGGTGCCCAGGATTGAGATCCAAATGGATAAAAGGGGCATGTAACGTAGCAAAATAATGTAGGAATTGCTCAAAGGCAAATAATTATGAAACATGCATGGTACAGATCAAAGTTATTTAAATGCAGAAAAAAACATACTGAATGGGAGTAGGCAGCTGTGCTTTTAAATTCAATGTAGTTAATGAGCAGCATAATACTCAATAGCAAACTACTGCCCTATGCTGGTACATTTTGCCATTTCTTAGAAATCTAAACTCTGGGAAATGAAGTCATCAATTCAGAACAGAAAGCTTACTTGCTATCAGTTGCACAAAGTTTATTTGCTACCTTGCTATGAACACAATCAAATGGACATGTGCCTTCCATGAAATACTCGAAGTGCAAAGATTTTTGCATTTTCATTTGCTAACGGTGTCTCAGTTTTATTAGAAATAGACAAAAAGTTAGAGGATTTCAGTGTTCACTGATTTACTCTCCTGCCAAATAACTTTTTTCTAAATCTGACCTTTAAAAAGATCACTGTTGTTACCAAAATGTGAAGCCTTTGCTTTTTTTTTCTTAAATCTGACACTTGGTCAATGAATATTTGCAAAACCAGGTTTGTTGGGAATGTGAATTTAATAAAAACTAAGCTGCACCTCTCAAAGGAAAAAAAAAAACAAACAAAACCAAATTACTTTAAATTCATAAATCTTAATATGAGATTATTCTAATTTTAAAAAAAAATAGAATTCGCAGCTTTCCTGCAATAGCAAATTCTCTAGTCTCTAAAGTCTTGTACACAAATATTGGTACTAATATCTGCTTAGGGCACTCAGGCTTCCTGGACATCTTTAGCACCTTCAGCCTTTTTTTCATGTGTAGAAAGACAATTCATTCTTCTTCTAGGTCTTCTTAGCAGTGGACTGACATTCACCCGTCTATGGATAGGTTCAGCACATAAGGCATGTTTCAAAGGACACACTGTTTTCCCAGCGAGGACAAGAGCTACATTTTCTAAAATTTCTCAATCTCCAACCTGACTGACAGGGTCCTTGGAAATCAAGGCAATAAAATGTCCTTGGTTGTGTTAAGAGCAATCTGTGTTTTCCTTGAATCCATCTTTGTAAGGGAATGTTCATAATCTAACTGGTGTTTAATTTAAAAATGTTGTCTTCCCCTCAGACAGGAAAACGTTTGCACTATTTAAACTATCTCGGCCTTTCTGTGGTTAAAAAAAAAAGTATAGTAAACACCTGGGCTTAAATCCTTAGCAACTATGTGCACACCTGTACTCCAAATGCAAGCTTGCAGTGTTTATCAAGCATCCCCCAAAACGAATTTAACTTGAGTCACCATTTGGTTATAATTGTATCTGGCTGGATTGTCAGTCAGGGGATGTCTTCAGGACAAGCTCTGGAGTTCACTCACGGGTGTGGTCAGTCCCTAACAGGAAAAAACGCCTCACCACTCTGAGGCACACACCAATTCATAGGGGTGCGGGAGCACTGCAAGTGCTGCCATCTCAGAGACAAGAGTTCCAAATCAAATTGGGTCTGTGTAGCTGTACATTATCATACTGCTGACTTTACACGCTTTCCATGAGTTTTTATATATACACATATAGACACACACACATATATATATATATAAACTGATAAAAATTACTGGTAGTTAAAAAATAATCCTTGTAAGAGCTTTCTGAAGAAGTTTAGTTACTTCTTGCTATAAAGATGTAAGAAAAATATGTGATAATTCCACTAAGACCCATAAACGCATGTTCTAAGGGGATATAAAGACAGCATTAAGCCTGCAGCCTAGTATTTAGAAAGCTTCTCTAAAAGAGAAAGAGTTCACTATGTCAAAGCTGGGCTTTCTGCCACCCAGATCTTTACTTAGTAGTTACCTGAAGGACCTCTCTGTATCACTTTCTTGTCAAAGCAGCAATCCATAGATTTTATCTTTCTCTCACACCTGTAGGATGCAGCAGCCTTTTCCAGTGTGCCTGAGAGCTCATTCTCTGTTCCAGATGTACCATGGGTTTGCCTTGCTCCATCTCTTGTCCTTGCAAGTCAAGGACAGCCTTTGCAAGAGCCAGCCGGCCTTTCTTTAGTTCCTGGTATTTCAAGGTCCTTTAAAATGCCAAGAAATGTATGTACGGTACTCTAAACTTGGGGTTTTTTGTTTTACTTTTGAAAAAGGCTTTACCTCATTTTCCCCCTAATTCCTCACTTCCCTGACCTGCAGAAGAATTATTTTTATGAGTGTTTTACACTAGGAAGTGTTTTCCCTCAGAGCCTGCCTTCTCTGGGGACAAACAGCATCCCTCAGAGCTGGGAAATATTATGGTGTTTGTGTTGGTCCAGAGGGCTTCCATGTGAAACCAAGGGGTGGAATAGAAACCCAGAACTGAGCAGGTAAAACCAAGGAGGAGACATCCAGTTAATGGATAATTAAGTTAATGAGTAACACACCGTGATTCGAGGAACCTAAAACCTGGTGGTGAGCTGTCCTGCCCACACACTCATAATCTGGTTCCTGTCCCATTTTATCATTATAGGTGAATCGATATACGAGTTTGGCTTTTGTGTTGGTGCTTGGATGGATCATGACGTGCCCTCTCATCCAAGGACCGATGCTGCTGCTGGGGGTTATGATACCATCTACTACTTGAAAAGCTAATTTACTCCAGTTACCACACTGTAAACACAATCCAAGGCGTGTGTCAACACGTTTGTTCCAACAGCACTAAAAAGTCCCAGGTTAGTTCTCACTGTGTAAGGTGATGTGCAAACAGAACAAAAGAGTATTTCAGTTAAATGTCCTCTTCCCAAAGGTATCAGAGGACTGGTTACCAAATTGTTGCCCTTATTTCCCTAAACAAAAATTATAGGTGTAGCCTGATAATACACTTACTAATTTGAAAATACAGAAGGAAGGCATCCCAGAATATTAAGCTCTGCAGGCTGATTCCACTTATCTCTACATGTCCCTGGCTGCCTGCCTCTTGCTCAGCTAGCATATTTCCCACAAATGTAATCTACACTTGCAAAGATAAATTTAAAAAAACTAGGTGCTGACAAGGGGTAAAAAATGCAGGAATACTTTCTAAGTGCTCATGAACACAAACAATGGTGGAAGGTTTACCATCCCACACCTTACAGTATATCTGAGCTAGACCTTTATCTGTACTACTAAGGAGACACAAAGGAGGTCTGGTTTCTGAACATAACAAAAAGTAGCCAAACTCTAGACAAAATACTGGGAGATCTTGAGTGTAAATCATCACTGATACACAGAAAATGTTAGGTATTTTATACAGAGAATAGAAGCAGCCTTGAGAGTACCTCTGCATTTATTTCATGTAGATAAAGTTTCTATTTCTTCTCCTGCTTGATTTATATGCATTTTTAGTACTGTAATGTTTACGTTTGCACACAAGGAAATCAAGTCAATTTGCGACATTAATGTTCTTATTAAGGCCTACTCTAATATTTCAGTGTGTCTCTCATGCTGCCATATCCTGTGATGGCTTCATCTGTTAACTGGTATCTTGAATACTTAAATACCTGCAAGAAAAGCAGAAGCAGGAAACAGTGTACAATAATCATAGCGTATCTCTTTTCACTTTTAAATGAGGTGAGACTTCCAAGGAATTTATTCAGGTCCTTTCTCCTTGTAGTCACCTTACTACCCTACCTTGGGTAGCCACATCAAATCACTTGTAGTGTGGTTTTTAAACATTTTAAGTTCTCACCGAAAAATCCGTGTGTTCATATTGATGTCTATATAACTTAGGTCAAAGTTAGAAGGTGCTTATATAGCTTAGGTTGTAAGATATCTATGTAACCTAATATCAATATAACCTAAATCATGGCTTTTCTATCAATGTAACCTGAAGCATAGCTTTCTATACTTACGTAGCCTGAATCACAACTTCTATAGCTATGTAACCTGATACTTATATAACCTGAATCATAACTTTTGATACCTATATAACTTGATATAAATAACTTTTTATATTTATATTCTTTCTGCTACCAGTAACAGTCAGGAGAGATTTCTGGAGCACCTGCAGCACTAACATAGTGAGTGACAACCAATTTCATCTGTGCAACCCAGCTGACAGACTAATTTAGCCTGCAGCAACTTTACGACTTTGCCGGCAAAAGGCAGAGGTATTCACCCAATAGCACAGCTTGCGAAATCACGGACAGTAAGACGGAAAAACTTATTTTAAAGCACCAGCTCAGTGCTAGACTGCAAGGAAGGGCAACCTATACTTTATCGGTTTTTACTCCCAAACGAGGAAACTGATGTTTAATTTCTTTGGAAGCAGCTGGAATTTAAGTCCTTTATCTTTCATTAGCGACTAAGGACACTGGCTCGCACCGACGCCGCCGAGCGGCGGCCGGTGGGCGGGCAGCCCTGGCAGTCACGCCGAGAAGCGCGGCACCCATCTTGCACTTTATTTACTGCTGCGCGCAGTTTTCCTTCCCAGAGATCCCACCTTCTCCGCCAGCCTTCCGGGAAGGCGCCAAGCGCTTTTCCCAGGAGGCGCCGGGCTCCCGCTCCCCTCAGGCCGTTTGGCGGGAGACGCGCGCCGCTCGCCCCATCAGCCGGACAGCAACGCCCCCCGCCGGCAGGAGGCCGCGCGGCACCCCAGAGATACGGGCGCTGCGCGGCCCGTTTGACC
>VZTE01002090.1:536852-605012 GCA_013397775.1 Eulacestoma nigropectus | reverse complement strand
AAATCGCCGCTCTAATACCCCGCGGGAGCCGCCGCTTCCCGGCGGGGCGAGCGACGATTCCCCGCGGCGGCCGCCCCACAGGCAGGCCGAAGTACCGCACCGCGACCCGCCGCCGCCCCGCGCTGGGTGCGCGCGCAGCCGCCGCCCGCGGGGCGGGGCGGGCGCTCATTTCCTCCCTGGGCGCCATTTTGTAGCGCAGAGAGCCCGCAAATAAAGAGCGGGCGGGAGCGGCGCGCGGGGGAGCTCGGGCTGGGGGGGCGCGGTGGTCCCGGCCGCGGAGCTGGTGGCGGCGGCGCCCGCGGAGCTGGTGGCGGCAGGCGCGGAGGTGGCGGCGTTCCGCCCTCGCTCGATGTGAGGAGGAGCGCGGCCCAGGCAAGCGGCGTGCGAGGGGCGCGGGGCCTCCGCGCCGCGGGCGGGAGGTGAGTGGCCGTACGAGCGCTCCGCCCCGGCGGGATGGACGGACCGGGCAGCCCGGGGTGCCGAACCCCAGCGGCGCTTCCATCCCTCACCTCGGGCGCAGGGGGGAGGAGCGGAAACACTTAGAGCCATTTTGTGCAAGGCCCCGAAGCCCGGCCTGGCTGCGCGGCTGGGATCCTCCTCCCCCTGCCTTGGGCTGCCGCCGCGCCCCCGGGAGCCGCGTTTGTCGCTTCCCTTGCTGGAGAGCAGCGAGGGCGGCGGGGCGGGCCTTGCCTGGGCTGGGGGGCGGCCGCAGCAGCCGGGTCTGTCAAACACCTGCGACTGCGCCCCGCGGGGGGGGGGGGGGGGGCGGGACCCCCGCGGTTGCTGAGGCGAGTGTGAGGGGAGGCGAGTTACGGTGCTTCGGTGAAGCTTCTGTTTTTAAACATCAAGAGGCTGCTCTGTACAAGAAGGACAAGGAGCTACTGGAGGGGGTCCAGGAGAGGGCCACAAAGATGTTTTGGGGTCTGGAACCTTTCTGTTGTGAGGAGAGCCTGCGGTAGCTGGGCTTGTTTGCTCTAGAAAAGAGAAGACGGAAAGGAGATCTTCTCAATACTTACAAATATCTTAAAGGCGGGTGCCAGGAGGATGGTGCCAGACTCTTTTCTGTGGTAGCCAGTGACAGGACGAGGGGCAGTGGCCATAACCTAAAACACAAGAAGTTTCACCTCAACGTGAGGAAGAACTTCTTTGTGTTGAGGGTGGCAGAGCACTGGAATATGCTGCCCAGGGAGGTCATGGAGTCTCCTTCTCTGGAGACATTCAGTACCCACCTGGACACGTTCCTGCGTCACCTGCTCTGGGTGATCTTGCCTTGGTGGAGGGAGTGGTGTTGGACTGTGTAATCCCCAGAGGTCCCTTCCAACCCTAACGATTCCGTGAGTCTGTAAGTTATATATGTGTATATATATGCACACACATACATGCTTCAGGGGCTGGGAGCCCATGCTGGGGTTTTCTTCATGGAGCTCTTTTTTTCTTACCATTAAAATAACTCTCAGTTCGGGTATAACGAGTAAAGCCTCATACCCGATGTTATTTAATTATTTTTGTTCATTGAGGTTTTTTAAAAAGTTTTTAAATCCTTTGTTTTATAAACGTTGTAGGAAAAGGTATGTGGGCTTCTATGAGAGTTACTAAAATGAAAATGAGCTTTCCCCATTTAAAACTCCTTTAATTGAAACTGCCATAAAAGCCTAAAACATTGAGATTTCCTAAAAATTCTTCTAGTGCCTGTGACAATGTTGTTCTAACCATGGAGTATGGTTTTATGTTGCTTGTTGCCAGGAGCAGAAATGCAGAAGGAGTGGTGTGTGGCAGCCACTGTTTCTGCAAAATCATGGAAATGCTTAGTTAGAATAGTACAGTTAAGCTGTTCGTGATATAAATCACAAAATTATAATCGTGTTAATTCCAGTCAGTTATGCAGGAATGTTGTTTACATTGATTCTTTTTATTGTACAAAGTAACACTTCTTCATGTTCTTGCAAGATATTTCTGATACGGGTAGGAGAAAGATGATCTCTTTTAGAGGAGAGCCAAGTGATAAGCAGCATCTCTCGATGCGCAGTGCTTGAGAAGTTACTGTATGAAATTCAACGAATGAACATTTCGGTTGCAGTGTTGTTGTCTGTAGCATACAGATTGACCTGTTTGTTAACAGAAAACTTGGGCAAGTTGCCGTGACAGTTGCTGTAGCCAGCCTGGCGCTGCTAATGTTTCTGAGAAACATGGAGCACAACGATAGCAGTATACAGCAGTAATAAATGTGTAAGCTTCTGGTAAGTTGCTCCAGGTTCCCAAAAAGCTGCTGCAGGGCAGTACTGAGTTGAAATTCATATGTGTGGGAAGAGCACTAAGTGTTTATCTGTAGATACTATCAACCTAACTTTTCTAGAATAACCTACAGAATGCTTTTAGGTAGTGCGTTTTTATTTTTTAGTATGTGGTTCTATGATGGCACATAGTAACAGGTGGCAGTAAGACAGTAATTTCTAATGCAGTGGCCCATAACTTCAGCCTTCGCTTTTGTGCTCTTGTCTGAAAGCAGGAGGTGGTTTTGTAAATGGTGATGTGCTGCGTTAGAGTAGGCTGGTCTGGTGCTGGAATTTCGTGTCAGGTCTGGAGATGCAAGGTTGACTACCTTTGGATGAAGCATCAACCTTTGATTTCTTGTAGTCATGATTGTGACAGCAGTCATATGTTTATAATTGCTGTATGCTGCAGCAGGAGTTACATGCTAAGTCTTTGGGGAAATTCACCTTTTTTTGGTATATGTGTGCTTCTGGTAGTTTTTTGAGGAACACACATGATGGCTTGACATAATGTGTGTGCACCATTTAATCAGTGTTAGCTGTAGTTGTGTGGGGCATCTGAAAAGCATGTTTCTCTCTATCAGAAACTTCACACTAGCTGGGATCTTCAGTACATCTTCCAAACTCCAAAGGAGTTAAAAATTCTAAAAATCTTCAGAAAAATTACTGTGGGAGAGGTGGCAACCTAAATACAGGGGTCACAAGCATTCCCTTTGTAATCTCAGGTTACTTTGAATGACTTAGCTGGGCACTGGCAGTTTGTATCAGTAGTCTTTTATGCTTGTATTTTATATTTAAGGTATGTTTTTGGTAAAACAGTCTCAATAAGGAGCCGCATGCAGAAGTTCAAGTAAAATGCTTAAGTAACTTCATGTGAGTGGGAGGGAAGGGAAGGGAGTGGGAGTGGAGGGGACCCCTTAGTTTAGGGAAGCACTTACGTGCGTGCGTATTGCTAAACCTAGCAACAGGAAGCTGCCATTCATTAGTGAGATGCTTCTACTGAATGTTTTCTTTCTGTGGGTTCTAATGTCAGTATTTATTATAGGAAGGGAGTGTGAGTGTTGGTTGTTTTGTTTGTTGTTCCAGGACCTTGTTTGGTAGGGTGCTGTGTAGTTGTCAATGGTGTCAGTTAGTGTAGGTTGAAGAGGCTCTACTTCACTGGAATGTATTTGCTTGTCTTACTGATCAACAGTTTTAGGATTTGGAAAAGCTAAATTAGTTCATTGAGTGTCATTCTGAAAATACTAAGGTAATCCATAAAAATCATTGAGAAAATAAAATATCTACTACTTAAGAGCATTGTTTCTTTGAAGCTAAGTGTTCACAGCCAAGGAGTTGACCTTTCCCTGATACACGTGCATTGTAGCAGCTTTGCAAGCTTGTCAACTCTTAAAATTATGTGCAGCTTTTCCACTGGAAAGCATATTGCAGAGATGCATGCATCTAGCAAACCTTGCATTCATTATTACTTAAGTGCCTGTAAGATTTATAACTCAGTGTATTTTACATGATCATAGTTGTAGGAAATACTCTGTATTGCTCTTTTGAGGTAAGGAAGCATGTCCTGTAACTCAGGGCAGTGCGAATATTTAACCTAGCAAAATGCAGTCCTATTGTGCTCTGTATGCACAAGAGAAATTGAGTTTGATGGTCTGTCTAAGCCATTTATTTTGCATCTTTTCCTGAAAATATTCACATGGGTTTTAAAATAACAACACTTCCTGTTTATTAGAATCTTAAGAGAATAAGTACTGCAAGAACATGTTGTAATGTTCGCAAATGATTCTCTTTTATTCCAAAGAAGAGGAGTAGCAGTATAAATCGTTTTCCTCAGACCCTGATTATCCTTTACCTTGTAAAATGCAATGTTATGTAGGTGTAGACACATACTAAATGTCAGTTTGATACAAAGTTGGGTGGTTTTGATTAGTTAAATAGGAAGAATTGATTACCGTTTGGCTTTTTAGACATAAATAGAAAGTTATAGTTAACTTTTAGAAAAAGTGCATCTGACTATATCTAGATTGCAGAAGCAAACTTGTCATGGTGTAATGTTGTACTCTCGTATTGCATTGTGTGGAGCCAGTATTTCAGTGGTGTAATACTGCAAATTAAAAAAATTAAGGCTAGAAGTACAAGTTTCTGACTTGTTCAGTGTTCCATGTACACTAGAAACTATACTAAATAAAATTCTTTTTTTTTCCTCTCCCTTCAGAGTTCACAATGACGAACGAAGAACCTCTCCCAAAGAAGGTATGTGTAAAATTCCTTGTGACTTCACTCTTCCAGGTATTCATGACAGCTTGATAAGTTATGCTTTTCTTTTTGCTTCATAGGTTCGCCTTAGTGAAGCAGATTTTAAGGTTTTACCTAGAGATGAGCTTATCCTAAGGTAACGTAAAAAGTGTTTTTTCCTTCTCAACATTTTTGTGAACTGTCATTGGAAGATGTATGAATTTACTCTTCCATTGTCTTTTAGCATCCTTGTTCTGAGAAACTGTTGTGTGTTTCGTGATACATTTCTTCTGTAAAGTTCTTCTCTTGTCTCAAGTATTTTCATTTGTAGTTTGAGAAGGGGCACATTTTCCCAAGAGGCAAAATCCTTAGTAGTATTTTGTAAAACATGAGTAGGAGTGGTTTTTTCTTACTCGTCCCTATAGAAGATATGATTGCTTAGATTCCTTGCTAGATAACAAGTTATTTTAAACATCAGAAAAATGTCAACTCTTTACTTCTCCAGTATGTTTTACACTTTCTCAGTCCATGCAGTTGTCTTCTCAGCATGTTCAGATATTAACAGAAAAATGTTAAAATGAAGTTTTCATCACCTAGATCTTTAATAAGGAAGAGCTTGGCCATCTTTTTCACATTTTAGAAAGCTTAAATATCACCACAGAAACAATTACAGGGAATCTTGTTGCACAGACCACCTGCTTAAAGAAACCATCCCAAGTGACTTGTGTCTGTATGTCTGAATTTCCCGATTTGTAAACCAGGAGCTAGCCGAACTAGCCATCTGTGGGACATCTGTTTTGTCTGCTGGAGTAGTCTGCATTTTGGTAAATGTTAGTTCTTGGCTTTTTGTACACTAAGTTATTAGCATTATTAGGGTCTCAAGGTAAATTTTGCTATTTCGTAGAACAAAGACTAAATTTTGTAGAAACATGGGGTTACATATGCAACACTTAATGTACATGGTGATCAAGTACTCTACCTTCTGGGTAAACTGTGCTGCCAGCTACTTTTGGGGTGGCAGTTTTTTCCAGGGGGTGAACACAGTCTGGCTCCATATGCTTAAACTGGTTTCTGTCTTCCTCTTGAGTATCCAGTCTTTTGGGTAGTAAAGAAAAATTTATTTAAACGGTAAGAAAAAAATGCTTCTTTGATAAGTGATTTTGGCCTTGTGATCCTTTTTATAGAAATTTCTGTACTCAAGATTATCTCTGGCAGTAGTAAACTCCTAAGTCTTCAAAGCTGTGCCCTTACTTCCTGCGATAAAATTCATGTGAAAGTACCAAAGGATGGATTCTGTGCCAATTGCTTTCTGACTTACAGTGTGAAAACACAAAAAGGCTGCCAATTGTAATTAGTTTCTGTAACTTGGAATGATTAGTTGCTACTGTAGAAGAGATGAATTTCCAACATATATGCAAGAGAGAATGTGATGAAATACACCCAAGGAGGTAAAGTCTGTTAGCAGCTCACCTATTAAAGAGGCAGAAGGGAATTTGCTAATGACAGCTATGTTGCTATTGAATCATCTTGGTGTGTAGAAAAACTAACATGCTCTCAAAAAGGGCACTTGATGGATTTAAGGAGAATGACTCTTCAATATACCCGGAAATGGAAACTTAAATTCAGTTTTGGTTATGTCAGTTTCATTAGTTTGCATTTATCAGTCTTTCAAACACTGAGTTTTTTTGTATGGGGGCGAATTACGGATTTCTAGTAAGTTCACCTCTAATTGTGATTTCACATAAAACTAGCAGTTATTACACTAACTGCTGGCTTCATTTGTAGGCTGGAATAAAAAGCTACTATTACGTGTGTATTTTAATCAATGTCATTTCTACTACTTTGAGGCATAGGAAAGCATGTGTTGACCACTAGATTGTCTTGAGACTTGGAATGTATTTTTCTGGTCTATACTTCGGTGAGGCAAATGCTTTTTAAGGTGGACATGTCATCACCTTTTGGTCTTTTAGGTAGTGAGTCACCATTGCTGTACAATTGCAGTGATGAAATACATATATAGAAAAGATTCCTTTTTTTTTTTGTCATTTTCTGTGCCATGAGTCCCAATTTTACTGTTCTTTTCCATGAAGTTCATAATGTAGTTTTACTCATTTTAACTTTTGTTGACTGAACATGAGCAGGACCAACACAGAGCCTTTAGATCTGACCTTGAATTTCTCCTTGTCTCATGACTTGTTGCTGTGGACTCATCTTAATCTTTCCCCTCTTTAATGCAGTAGTTACTTAGCTTGACTGTAGGAGCTGCTGAGAGAAAGAAGAGCCAGGAACCCAGTAAAAAAATACTCTGTGGATCATAGCTAAAAATCTGATCAGTATTGCCCTGATAATTTAGCTGAGCAGTTAACTGGTAAAACAATGAAGCACTCTGATACGCACAAGCATTTCTGAGGAAATACAGTGCTTTTACTGAACTTCAGTCAGAAGGGACTTAGAGCCAGTCCTTTTTGGAATGGCCTGGGTGCAGTGTGTGTCTCAACCCCCAACTGCTTATCATTTGCTATGAACCCCAAAGCGCAGCATAAAAAACGGGTGCTTCAAGAAAAAGTATTTAGGACTTCATGGCTTCAAATTACCTCTGTAAAGTCTGCTTAATATTTTTAGAGAATGAAGAGGATTAAGTAACTGACATAATGCTGCTCAGTTACCATCCAGTTCTTGTGGGACTGTAAGTGATCCCTGGAATGTAGAACAGATTCAGGAGTGTCCTCCCAGTTCTGCTGTCTCTGTTCTTGAGTGCCTTTGCAAGTAGCACTGCAGTGAAGCTCTTCAGGTTATTAATTTTGAACCATCAGATTACAGACATAAACTACCATATTGAGTGAAGAGCAAACTGATGGGAGGAAGAAAAGCTGACTTTCATCCTTTGTCATTCTTCCCCCGCTCAGATTCACTGATGAACCTTAGTCTGCTACAGGTGTACTGGAAGGCATAATCTGGGGCAAGGAGGTCAAGGGTCTGGCTGTGTTCGCTCTCAAGATCTTGCCCATTGTCAGCCTACTGGTGAGGGGGGAATGTTGGAGAATGTGCCTTGATGATGTGTGAGCACTTCCTAGCAGTGGCTGAAACATTGGTGTGTTACCAACACCATTCCAGCTACCAGTGCAAAGCACAGCACAGTGAGAGCTGCCGTGGGGAAAATTAACTCCATCTCAAGTTGCTTGAACTGCAAGAGTCTTCACCAGGTTTTTCACAAAATGCCACATCTGAATAGTTAGGTTTTCTAGAAGAGTTGGTAGGCATGTGACTTCAAATCCGTGACATGGCCTAGTGCCATCTAGGTTTTTTTTCCCAGGAGTTTAGTTCTTGCCTGAATACTAGCAGCTGTTGAGAGATGACTTAGAGGTATTATCTGCAATGTTCTTGGTGACTGTAGGCCACATGATTTGTTTGTGGGTGGTTATTTGAGGGGTTCTTTTCCTTTTTTTTTTTACGTAGGGGTCTGTCGTATCTACCTAACTTGTGTTTCAGTTATATACTTGTATACTTGCTCTGTATATTGCTCCTGTTATGGGAGTGTGGGGGTGTCACAATTTTGGTAGAATTACTGGTTTTGAGGTGTCATGTAAAAGTCAAGTAGTCCTGTGTATTTGAAGACCAACTGTTTCATTGCATGTAATTTTTTAATGTAAAATTAGGTTATTCCTTTCTAGGTTGGTGCTGTTTAGTAGACCATTTCAGTTTTACTTTTGGGAGATTCAAGTCTCCTGAACAAACATAGCATTTTTTATGGTCAAATGGTTAAACTTCTTTGAGCAGAGAGATTAGTTTAAGGGTTAAGTAGGAATACTTCTGCTCTCTTTTACAGAGCTTGAGAGTTCATTCATGCTGTTTCCATGTTCAGCTGAAGAAATGTAAAATTTTGTTGTTGCTTGAAGGAAGAGGTTTTGTGCTTCCTTTTCCCAGGGATGTGATCTTTCTTGCTGTTAAAGATCGCTGATGTTTTTTAGACCCTTTAATGAGCTGTTTGGATTCACTAAATGGTCAAAATTACCTAGAGATAGATTTTATAGTTGCAGTTGAGGTAGTGGTGTAGGTTAGAGAGCTAAAATAGAACAGTTATGATGAGTCTGGTATAAAATACATGTCAGGTAGAGGAGGTAATTGGGAGGAGGGAACAGACACCTTCTTCTGTAGTGGTTAAGTTATTAGATGAATTTGCTTTATAATGTGCAATTGTACCATCATGAGGAGCACACATAGTTAGGTGCAGAGTGCTACTTAAAAATCCCAAAACACCATGCTGTGAACTTTTTTCATAAAGCATTTAATGCTAAACTTTATGGCAGACCTTATTTGCTACTGATTTGATGGTTTGTATGAAAAGCAGTATTGTTTTTAAGTGATGTTTTTTGGCCGCAGATCAGTTGCCTAAATAACATGCTTTCAAAGAGTTATTAAACTGTTTGGCTTATGGATGATGAATATAATCAGAGAGTGGTCTTAACTGAATGAGCTGATACAGCTGCCTAAGCTAGACTGCCGTTTCTAGTGTTACAATACAGTTTTGCTTGTCTTGTTCACTTGGTAACATACTTAATGTTGTATTTGTATCGCACTTTGTTACAGAATTTTGTTTGAATAGTTCTGCTATGAGAATAAAATATATATAGGGTACTTTACAAACATAACAAAGTAATTAGTGTTTGATCCCAATGTTTGTCTAAATTACTCATTTTTAAGATGTCGGTTTTCAGTGTTGTAATGCACAGCTACTGTTTTACTCTTCTGAGATGCAAAGCAGATTTAACTATTTCCATGATTAAAAGCCCCTTTTCCAAAACTGGAATTATCTTTTGTGCAGTTGTGTAATTCCCTCTTGACGTTTCCTGATTATGGTATCAATGTGTACCCTGAAAGCTTAGGAATGAGATGCCTTGATTTAATAAACTGAGCTTCAGAAAATTGTTGTTTTTTCTTTTTCTATCTGCAACAGGTGGAAACAGTATGAAGCATACGTGCAAGCTCTGGAGGGCAAGTACACAGACCTTAATTGTAAGTTAGCTGGGTTTTAAAGTGGTGCACGTTATCTGAATGTATAAAGCAGAGTGATCGAGTAATATCAGTGCTTTCTAAAAGTGCTAGAAATAAGAGAGAATAATCTGTCAGTTACTTGTCAGGAAAAGAGCCCCTTTTTTTTCTACTGTAAGTTTTCAGCTTCTCTCAGCTTTCTTACCAACCTCTTTTCTAGTTGCAAATTTATCACACCATCTAAAAAGTCTTTATTTTTGCATCTATAGGACACAGACTGTTGGGCAGGGAAAAGCTTCAAAGCATAACCCCATAAATAGGTGTACTTTCAGAACTTTACCGTTAGAAAAGGAAACTCTATCTACCAAAAAACTTTAGGAATGTCTGTGCCTTTAGTAGCCTTACAGGACTGTAAGACTGGGAGGGGAAATAGTGTTTAGAAGTAAATGTCTAAAATGACTCCCCAAGTAATATTTGATCTGACTAGGTAAATTTGATTGTCATTTTTATGTGGTCATTAAAACTTGGTCTTTTGGAAGATAATATGGGAAAAACATCCTACTCTGAAATGAGAAAATACGAATATATTCTGGGAGTGACTGAATAGCCAGTCCTAAGTCACTTTTAAGAGTTATATTGGTAGCTGGAGATGGCACGTTTTCCTGTTTTACACTCACCTTTTCAGTCTAAATACTTAAAGGTGTAGTACCACTGCGTTTGAAGGGTATTTTTATGTCAGTCCAAATGGATATCCTCTCTTTTGCTGTTGTTACATCCTTCTTCTACTGCTGTCTCATAATGTTTTGAGTTTTGGAGAGACTAAAATATGGCAAATGGAAGCAGGTGATTCCATTCACATCTCAAACTGTCTAAACATAGATAAGTAAGTTGTTTCAACATGCCCAGTTTCTTGATTCTGGAAACAATACAGGCCATAGTAATCAGTGTTAATGAATTATCTGCAAAGAATTATTTAGAAGTCATTGTCCTGAAGCAATTTGTGATGTTCAGGTTGTATTTGCAGCTGATCATTCTCAGGGAATTAGAAAAAAATGAAAATCTAAATTATTCAAAGTTTTCGTTGTTTTATACATGACAAGTAGCAGAGTGAGTGCATACAGTTGATACTGGGTTGCTTGCGTGTGTTTTTGTTTGAGTAATTTGGAAATGTGCTGCCTTCTCTCATATTTCATGTGTAAGTTTTCGTAAATGTTCATGGATCGGAAGTCTAGTTGTGACAGAATGTTCTTGAATGTCTTACTGTTTGCTCATGGAGTGTTGAGACCAGTTTGAGGATTCCCATAAACAGCACTATTTTACAGACTGCAGATCGGTTTTTCCCAGAGTATAGACTTTCCTCCTCCTCCCACTCTAGCCTCAACTTCTCTTATACATACCTGGGCAGTTCCACCTTCCAAGTTTCAGACTGCAGGTTGTAATAATAGTTGGTTAAGCTAGCAGTTTAAAAGTTATTTCCTGTATAAACATCAAAACGTCTTCAAAATTTAATAAGTCTTAAAGAAGGACCAGGAATATGGATTTAAAGCCACCTGTTGTCAAGCTTTTCTAATACTTAATGATATTTTGGTTTTTGTTTGTGCTACTTATAAAAATTACTGCAAAAAGCCTAACTGTTGACTTCTGTTTATGAATTTAGTCTTTAGATTCTTCTAGCTGTCTTTTAAAAACTTTCTGTGAGAGGGTACTATAAAACATGCTTTGTGTGTTATTGCTTGTATTAGCTAATGATGTGACGGGGTTGAGAGAATCTGAAGAGAAGTTGAAACAGCAACAGCAAGAGTCTGCCCGAAGAGAAAATATTCTGGTGATGAGGCTGGCAACTAAGGAACAGGAGATGCAAGAGTGTACTGTAAGTATTTAGAAAGGATGAATGTGATATTCCTGTTGAAGGAATATCAGCTTTTGAGCCAGTACCTATGTGCTATGTTTTTTCTGTATCTACAGCATCACATTTTCTGTATTTAAAGAAATGGCAGGGTACTTTAGCTTTTGTTGAATTAGTAAAGATCACTTCTTAAAGTTTGAGGTTTTTTTAATACTATCTATTTCTGTTGATTTTCAGCAGCATTTGTGATTGGAAGGGCTTTTACTTCAAGCTAATTCTTGCATGTGCCATGCTTACTCTCCTGTAGCACGTATCTACTGTGTGTATCTACAAAAATGTTACTTCTGAGTATCGTTAGAGTCAGGAACAAATTAAAATGTAAGGATATGATTGAGTTTGTTTGGTTTCATTTAGGAGGTTTTAGGCTGATATTTACATTGCCTTTGGATAACAAGGTATTTGTAAGCCTCTATGTGGCTGGACAGGTGAAGTTGCTACTGACTTGTTCAAAGTTCTTTTGAAATTTGGCAGATCTGCTTAATTTCTAATGTTCTAAATATATTTTTTGTTGATCTTTGTTTCTCTCTCCTTTATTTCTAGCGATTTTCTGTGACTTTTTCATCTGTGTTTAGCCTTGGTTTCTTGAAAGTGTCTCATTTTGGATTACCTTAACATAATTTTCATTCTGCTTGAATCTGGCAGTTTCTGAGAGGATTGTAAAAAGCTTATTGCTAGTTTCAGTAATATACTCCTCAGAGCTTATGAAAAATACAAGCTCTGTGCGAAACTAATAACTAGTATTGTAGCTTTCCTTTGCTTTTTTAGGTCTTTTCTTTCGTTTTTGCCTGAAGGTTTTCAGAGCTGTCGAGTATAGTAGTGTGACTGAACTCTGTACACAATACTTTCATTGCTCTTAAGACCATAAGATCACTTTAGTTCACAGTAAGTAGTGTTATAAACAGGAAAAGAGGGGATTAAGCTTACTTTGCAGTGGCAGAAAAAGAAGCCCAGAATCACTGAGTTGGGAAGAGACTTGCAGTTTGTGTAGTCCAGCCTGCCTGTTCGCAACAGGGTTAGTTGGACCAGGTTACTCAGGACTGTGCACTGTTGGCTTTTAAGCATCTCCTAAAATGGAGATTCCGAAACTTTGGTGACCTGTGCCAGTGCTGAACCACTGACACAGGAAGATGTGTTTTCTTACGTGTAAGTGAAACTTCCTGTGTTTCAGTTTGTGCCCATCACCTGTGCTTTCAAGTGGGCACCACTGGCTTGGCCTCCTTTACTCCCCGTCAGGTATTGATGCACATTGGTAACATCCCCTGAGCCTTCTCTTCTCCAAGTTGAGCAGCCCTAACACTTTCAGCCTCTGCTTGTGTGTCATGTGCTCCAGCCCCTTAATCATCTTCACGGCCCTTCACTGGCCTCACCCTGATATGTCTGCGTCTCTCTTATACTGGGGAGTCCAGATCTGGACCCAGTACCCCAGATGTCTCACCAGTGCCAAGTGAAGAGGAAAGAGCACCTCCCTGAACATATAGCTAAACCAATAAATACTAAAAATAAATAAATAAAAAGAAATGTAAGTTTTTCACCAAAACCAAATTTGTTTGTACTATATTTACCTTTCTTCCTCCCTTGAAGTTATAAACTTCAAGTATTTAATGAGTATTTGAGTTTGACAATATCATGAAGACTATAGGGGGTTTTGGCTGCACTTTGTTAGATGTTAGATGCTTCATGATCTTTCCAGAACATCTGTGTAGAAGAACTTCTGAAGAGCTTTTATTTTCAGTATACTTTAAAAAAGGTGGGTAACAACCTACCAAAAAGAAACAAAAAACAGACACATGCCCACACACTCAGGTGGCTTATATTTTCCCTGCTTATGACTCAAGAATAACACCAAGGATGTAATCTCCATAGTATATGGAGGTAGGAAGATGCATGCTTGAAGAAGAGGTGTTAAAGCTATAATGGAGACATTGTCACCTTTAGATATTTTCAAGTTTAAAAGTGCACATAGTTTCAAGAAGGTCTGAAGGACTACTTGGCTTCGTATTGCTAGAAAGTATTTTTTCCACTACAGTAACAGTAGAAAAATACATCATGTTGGATAAGATGCAGAGCTAAGCTATAGGTTGCTAAAAAAAACCAGAAACTATTTACCATATGATGATGTTTGACATGCCTAATTTTAATCCATAAAATAATTTTTCATATTTTTATTACAGTTAAGTTTCTTGTAATCCATACTTACATGTAAAATATACCAGTAACATTTATATGTAAGCCTTCAGTGTGTCCTGTCACATTTTAATTAGAAAGACTGAGCATCTCTGGTGTTTAGTTTCATGAAAACTATAGTTGTGTTTTGGGACATTTTATTCTTACAAACTTACTGCTTTCAAATTTAAATGGGTAAAAACTTAATGCCATCCCATATTCAACTGCTAGTAGTTGGCAAAGACTGAGTTTTCTGATTACTTATATAGAACACCTTGCTTGTTAAAATACGCTAGCTCTGTTTTAAAATAAGATGTGACGAACTCTTATCTTTGTGATTTAATTTTAACCCTTTTTAAAAATAGTAGGTTTTTTGTTGTGTTTTCAGCTTGCGAAAGTCACCTGTTGTCATATTGAAAGTGTAGGTGTGCGTGTTGGAGTAGCAGTAGCAGAATTGCTGCCCTTTTTCTGTGTCAGTGCTGTTTTTGAAGAAACAAGATGGGAGTGGAATGCATGGCTCCATTCTCTCTTGTGCTCTGTGCTGAGTCTAGCAGGAGAATATAGGGATTTCTTCAGAGCCGGCAGCTTAGTAAAAGTCTGTGACAGGTGCTGCAAAGTTACTCCATAGTTTTAGGGTGACTAAGGGCTACCTTGAAGTTCAGGCATTTAATATCTTGTGTGCCCTGCTGTCAGCAGCAGCCTTGAGCTACCTTCTTCCAGCAGGAACAACCCCCTAAAAGAGGTTGCTCCTCTTAGGGAAGTGTGGGTAAGGTATTGGCTATGGTTTCTACATAAAGATTTATTTCTGGCAGAGGTAGTGGTAAAGTTAATGCTACTTCAGGGAAAGGCCCTAACCCCCTCCCAGGCTACTGCACAGTTACTGTAAGTCAATAAGTGGATAGACTCTTGGAAATACTTGCTGCTCAAATATGTTTTTCATGGAACAGATAACAATGAGTGGAACTTTCTGTGGGTGCAATTGGACTGTGGTACTATAGTCATTACTCTTGTGGTTTAGGTTACGGCTCTGCTGTGTGTTTTCTGAGTTGTGTGTTTTATTCCTTCCTACTCCTTCTTTATAAGAAGGATATACGGTTGTTCTTACTTAGATTGCTTACATTTTCTCTCAAGCACCTGTGATCTGTTTTGTAAATTTCTTCATGTTTAGAGACTCTGTTCTTTGTAGCTATCTTTGGATGATTTCAGCTGAAAGCATGCAACTGTTTCCAAGAATGTGAGAACTAGGGAGATTGAAAATGTTACTGTCTGTGTTTAACCAAAAAAAGATAAAAATCACCAAACAAAACTTCACACAGCCTGTTGTCCTCTAAATAGACTGCTTTCAGTGCTGTCCTGCCTTGGGTTGGAACAGAGAGAAAGCTAATACCAAGGTTTTTACTCTGTTCATGAAAATTACCCCTACTTGTTCATCTGATAGGCTTTTGAAAAAATATCACCTAGTGTGTGCTTTCATGCTTGGGAATATGAACAGTCAGTAGGCATTTCAGGTGTTAGAGTGGGCTTTCCCTGGGGTCTGGCACTGGACATGACTATTCTTGTATGTTCAGCTGTAGCCTGAAGTTGGTCCTGACTGCAGGCAAGCTCTCTTGCTCCCTGACCCGTACCACCTTGAATATCAGTGGGAGGTTACTCATACCAGAAAGTGGTTAGAGGGAGCAAGAATGTGAGATTCGGACTGGCTAAGCAGGAAGACAAACGTAATTAGGAGATAGGCAGAAAAGGGAAGACATTTGGGCTTGCTTTGGGAGCAGGTCATATTGGGAGGAGATTGCTAGGTCTTCATGGATGAAAAGCCTGACAGATGAGAACTCTGGAGTTACAGCTGGAGAAAGCACTTGTGAAGGGATTGAGAAAATTTGAGTTGGAAAAAGTGAAGGGAAAGAATGATCTTTAAGTTTGGGGAGGGAATGAGCAAGGGTTGTTAAGCTTAAGTAAGTTTTTTCTGCATGACTGTTTTAGGAATGATTGTTGAGCTGAAGTCCTGTGCAGGTGCCATCTGCTGGTTTCAGGAGTGCGAGCTGGAGAGATCCCAGTGAGATTCTCAAATAACTGGCATTGCACAGCATTGGATGGGTCCTTGAGAGTGTTTAAGTGCATTTCTGGCATGACTGAGGAGCAGTGGCAGCAATTCTATGTGCTACTGATCCAAGGAATCTATTACAGTTTTTAGATTTACAGTGGAAGAGAGGAATCTGGGCCTTGCTAAGACAAGGAACATGGCCTNTTAAAAATGGATTGGGAGCAGTCTTGCTGTATGATGATTATATTTTTGAAATATGTTGCCAGTGAAGTTGTCCGTTTCACTGTCTACTAGCTCTAGCCATCACAAAGAATTGAAAGGGTTTTGAAATACTTCAGTAGTAGAAGAATTAAAAAGTTGAGTGGATAGAAAAAGACATCAATAACAGTTAATAAAATTGTTCTTTATTCACTGAGCAATATATTGTGCATTCAGTGAGGCAAAGGACCCATGGGGTAAAATGCCATCCAAGAAATGTTAGCATAACCTTAATCTGGACTTCCTGTTTCTTCCTGAACCCACATAATGTTTGTATGTGGGTTCTTGAGTGCTTTATTTCTTGAAAATATTTGTATGCAGTGCTTTACTCCCTTTATATTTCTTTCTGGATACATAAAAGTGTGTCTACTTTAAATTTTAAGTATGATGATTTCAGGTTTTTTAAGTAGCTAAGTATTTTTATTTCAGTAATATCAAATTATTGTGTCAAAAGAAATATTTCAGTTCTTTCAGTACCTTTAAAACCACTTACTTGAAATAAAATCCAGGAATTTTTGCTACTTAACGATAAATAAATTAAAACACGTTATACTCAATTTAGAAGTAACTGAGGTTGCTACTGCACACTGAACGTACATAGGGCTTCTCTACTTTCTCTTCACCACTGTCATGTGAAGACCCTATAACAGAGTAACTGCACGTACAGGAACATGGTTAAGCTGTCAGTGCTTCTGGCTGTGCTGCGTGGCCCAAGTAAAAACAAAGAGTGCAGGAAGACTCTTTCCCTCTAGGGTTTGTCATTGAAACTCTGTTGCTCTCAAGTCTGGTTGCAAGACTGTCTGCCCGGGAAGCAAACCACCTGACTTTCAATTGATGTCTTTTAACATCATGTAATTCTGTTCACCTCTTGCTGATAAAGAAATGTGTGTGATACAGGGAGCATAATAAATTGAATTTAAGAATTAACACATTCTGTGCAGGCTGATGTGATATTGGTGATTAGCAGGGGTCTAAACATTGGCTTTTAGTACGATTTAAGATACATCTGTTGTGATGGGATTAAAATTTAAGACATTTAAAGTTAATCCTGTTTATATACATTCAAGTTTTGACTCCTAAATACTATATTTAAAGGAAATCCTCTCAGTTATTATTTCTGAAATTTTGACTATTGCAACTGTCTGGCTTCTAAATATATAAAATTGTAACTCCTTTGGCTTGTGGTTGTTTCAAGAGAATAAAATCCGACCAAAATCAGTTTTAATTGTTGTCAATATTTCTAAATTTTGTTGTTTAAAAATACACAATCTTGCATCATAAGTGACTATTGCAGTTGCAAAAAACCTTACAAGTTTCTAAAAACCTTTTTATTATTTGCTTGTAAGTATTTCTTGTCAATTTTAGCTGTAATGTTCTTTAATAACTTACACAAAGTTAAGTGGGAATTAACTGTCTGTTTTAAGCAGATAATTCTTTCCATATGCTCTTTGTTCTCCAACAAGAGTGCAGGCAGATACAAAAGAAAAGGGAGCATTCTAATGCTCCAGATATTGCTCTGACAAATGTAAATTGACATGTAGGAAATAATCTGAGATCTGGAGGGGAATCTGTCTTGAAAGGTTAAGCATAGCAGGTGGTAGGATGGGGGCTTGGGTGAACAGGCACATGGACAGGGGTGCAAGGTGTGCAAAAGTGATTTTTGTCCTGCATTTTTCAGGTTACAATGTGAAAGAAGGCAGGCTATCTTGATGTTAACTTTGGAGTAACTATTTTTATTTGTATCAAAATGACTTGCAGTTTTTCTTTAATATTTTATGAATAACAGTCTTTTTTTCTTATTTTATGCAGAATCAGATTCAGTACCTCAAGCAAGTCCAGCAGCCTAGTGTTGCCCAACTGCGATCAACAATGGTGGACCCAGCCATCAACTTGTTTTTCCTAAAAATGAAAGGTGAACTGGAACAGACTAAAGACAAACTGGAACAAGCCCAAAATGAACTGAGTGCCTGGAAATTTACGCCTGATAGGTAAACAAAACAAATACTCCCCAGTCAAGACTTCCCTGACAGTCCCACTACGAGAATGCTATGGTGGGACAGCCAAGTACTCGTTTCCACACCAAGACTCAGACGTTTTGAGGCAAAAGCCACATTCTTATACTGTCCAGCTTGTAATGCTTAATGTAAAACTTACCAGATGAACCTTGTGTTTCAGCTTTTTTCTCCCCTTTTGCTTCAGAGGCCTGACAGCGTCGGACTATTCTGAAGAAATGGCCATCTTCGAAAAAAAATCTTTTCTAGAACATGTAGACATTTGCAAAATTGTTCTATTTGAAGAAAATAGAGGGAGAAACAGAAGTCTTAAGTCTGTGGCACACTGTGTCTACAGACAGTATGGAGGAGAGAGAACCTAGAGATTATAAATCATGAATTGAACATGTAAAATTCCCGTAAAATGTAGAAGTGGAATATGCTTCGCTCTTAACCTTGAGCCTAGTGACTTAGAGACACTGTAAGTCAGTTTTGCCAATAAGACTGTGGACTTCCTGCTTGTTCACTGAACTGCTGGGTTAAAACTCGATGAGTTGAATTTTGCATTAAAGAGTTTACTTGCTAACCAGTTTTGAATAGCCACGAGAGTGCTATTTGATATCACGACAGTGGTAGTGTACACATTTGACTGTTTAGCCTTTGGGCTCTCTAGCACTTGATGCAGCCTTAAGTCACT
Source organism: Eulacestoma nigropectus (assembly GCA_013397775.1). NCBI lineage: Eukaryota > Metazoa > Chordata > Aves > Passeriformes > Eulacestoma > Eulacestoma nigropectus. The sequence continues at coordinate 586,462 of VZTE01002090.1, read as the reverse complement.
GTTGCTAAGTAATGAACTGTTTTCTGGATGGTTGGTAATACTGTGGACGCCTCAAAATTAGGACTGTACAAAATGTACGTTCCATCTAAACACAGGTTTAAAATTGTTTGAAGCAATATATATTTGATCACAACTAGCATGTATAAGAAAGACTGGTTGTGATAAGAATTTCACTGCATGTTTTCATGCAGAAATGAGAATTTTTCGATCTTCATATTAAGAACTGATCTCAAATGCTCAATACAGAAGGCACATGATGGCAACTGTCTTCAGTGTTGGTGGGGTGTTTTTATTCCATTGTACGCCTGGGTTTTTTGTATTGTGCTTCTCTATAAAATGTGCCTTGAAATAGTTGTAATATATAGTTCAAGGAACACTTCTGGTTATACTGTTGTATCGTGAAACTCCTGGGATGAACGAGAATTGAACAGGTTGTCATTTCTGCATTGTCTCGTTCGCTGAAAACAAAGTCAGTATTTTAACAAACCAAAAAAACCTTAAATGCATGCATTTTCTGTGGTGAAATCAGTGAAGGAGTTTTTGCTACTCTATTGATGCCTCTGTTCGGTTGTCCCAAGTTACTTGTAAGAGTAGCGGTCTGGGACAGTTGGGGAGTGCACATCTGAGGTCTGTAAAGCAAAATGTAGATTTGGTGTAGCATTTGTGTGTTTGTTTTTTCCCGTAGCAAAGAGTTCTTTTTAGTAATCTGAGGTTTTGATTTTTTCAAAACAGTTGGGCAACATTTTATGACTCAGCCTGATCCTAAAAAATTCATTTTTAAATTAAAAAGAAACAGCTGTCACAGAAGGTGATGTATTCTAACTGTTTTGATGACTTTTATTAAGATTCCATTACATAATTTTGACTTGGAAGTATCTTTAACTGTTTGTGCTTCAGATGATAAATATGGGATCAAAGAGTAGTATACTTATGCAGGTTTATTTTTTTTTCCATGAGTAATGACTTAACAGCAAAAGAAAAATCCACAGAAAAAGTTTACCTTTTTAAAAGTGATACATCTGGAATGATTTTGCTATAGCAGTATCTAAGATTTTAATGATCTAGCATCAAAACAGAGGTAAGACTTACATTAATAAATTGTTAATGTTTTACCAAGCCATTTGTAAAGCTCACTAAAATGTGTTGAATGAGGCATGCCATGCAGATTGCTTGTTTCTAACTTGGAGTTGAGAAAATTATTTAATACGTTTAGATACAGGTTGGTTGTTTTCTGAAGTCCTCAGGCTCTAAATGTGTGTGTACAACCGAGGAGAGACAAGTAACTTGCCACTTCCTTTCAAACCCAAGTGTCAAAAGAAAATGTTATTTCTGTAGCATCATACATAATTTGCATCATATAATTCTAAGTCAGTGGTGTGAATGTACGTAATTCATACATGCAGTAGCTGGAATATAGAAAGTTAGAGTTATTGCCTGGTAAATAATTGAGGCTGTCTTTGTTAACTGGGTTAAGATTTTACTGGTTTTTATTTCTTGAAAGGTAAAGAAATTGGCTCATGTAAAATATTTGTATTTTTTTTCATTCTCTTTGCATCTTGCCCCCCCCACTCCTTAATTGCTTTAATTGTCCATCCTTGTACACAACTACTAATTTCATGGCATCTGACCTAGTTTTTGAAAGAAGCAATGGTCCTGTTCAGATCCTAAACTGATGTTCTTGGGGTGGATAACAAGTTAACTGCAGCCCTAAGCAGACTTAGTTCTGGACCTTAATATAGATAAGGCTGTGCAGCATAAACATTGCTGATGTCTGGAGGGGGAAATAAAAGGGCATGTAATCAAAGGAATGGCTATGCTAAGCCATTTTAGCAAACATTAAGCAGAGTATAAACTTGGAATAAAAATTAGTCGAAATGTCATTTTGCAGTAAGCCTAGTACAACAAACTCTAGTCTTTTGAAATTTAACCACTTATATTCTTACAGGTTTTGTTGCATGTATGTTCAAGAGGATTTGTGAAAACAATGCTGAACTTAGTTTTACATTTAATAGGAATTATTTTAATAGTGATTGGATTTAATGTTCTTGAATGTGTTGTCTTTTTTGTGAATTGCAAGGGTTACTCTCTACTAGTTCAGAACATCTGGAAAAATTTTGATGGGAAGAAATAGCATTATAGGTAACTATGCAAATTTCTATACAGGTAATAAATATTTTACATTTTGGCAGGAGTTAACCTGAAGATATTAATGGGATTCTAAAATTGTCCCAATTCCAAGGTAACTGGTACTTGCTGATTCTGCAGTTGATGTTGGTTTGTGAAGAGAAAAGCATTAAATGACTTAAGCATTGTAAACTTTTTACTTGAAGTGATGATGAATACAGTAACAGGAATTTGCAAATGGCTAAAAATCATGTCTGCCTAATAACTTTTGGGATCTGTCACATTGGTTATCTCCAAAGTGGTCCTGCTTTACACAGAATGAACATCTCTAAGGAAACTTGCATCTTAAATGTGCGACTTGGACTGTATTAGGTCAGCACAATTTAAACTTCAAGGACCTGGCATTGGACATCACATCAAGAAAGAAAACAGGCTGCTGCCTTTAGCAGAGTTTCAGGCCTCCAGGACTTTACACAGCCAGATTCCTTCTGGAGCAGCCCATCTGAAAGATTTGGGAAAGTCAGTTGAAAAATGTTAAATGGGGCAGAACTTAAAAAGTTGTCTAAGGCTTGAATGCTCAGAAGGTAGTTGATAAGGAAATTGCTGTTTCAAATTCTTCTGGTCGAGTATTTTGGTTGCAGGAGAGAACTGTGGCTGTGATTGTAGCAGAAATGTCCTGTTTACTTTTTTAATCCTCAGGTTTTTTTCAGTATTTGTCACTTGTTTAAAAGCATACAGAAAATTAAATGACCTTCTTGGTCTTGAAAAGTAATGCAAGTCTTGCTATTGAATTCACAATAAAACTGTTGAAGTGGGGGTTTTGGCAGAGCTTACACTTCTTCTGTAGAAAAGATGACAGCTTCATTATGGTGCTGAGCCTATTAAAAGGAGAACTGTTTGGGGATGCTATCTTGACTTGGCAGACTAAGAGTCCTAAAGGACTTCAGTTTTTCTCTTTCATGGAGTCAGCTATATTGCCTATATATTAATTTGCATACTACTTCCTATAATGCTTTACAATGAGATTTTTATCATTAAGATTAAAGATGTGTCATGTTACCAATTTAGTAAAGAAAATCTTGTCAGTTCAAAATAAGTTTTCCTGCCTGTTCCACATTTCTTTCAGAAACTGAGCATCCTGATGATCATTACTTATGACCTGAAATACGTCATTTTAAAGGAAGTAGATAGATAATATACCCCTTCCTTGGTGTCCTTCCAATGCTTAGCTACATTTTCATTCCTCCTCACCATACAAGATGTACTTAAGAAATGCTGACCATAGAAATCATGAAGCAGACTGTGCATGTGACTGTCAACCATATAAGTTGAGTTGAAAAACAGACATCTCGTTTTTTAAACGAGTACCTGGGCAGCATTCAAATGAATGTTTAAACCTCTTAAAGAAAAATGGATGTCAGTATGACAAATGAACATGAGATTTATTATTTCCCCCAAGCAACTTCCTCTTCTTCACCCAAATTCAATTATTAAATTTCACTAGTACGACAAATAGGAAACGATTTTGCTTATAATTTGCTTGCTTAGTTTCTGTGCAGTCCTTGATCTTTTGAATTGCAAAGCACATCTTTAATCAAATATTTAACTCAGTTAAGAATTAGCACATGCAAGATTGTGCATACTGGTAATCCAGATGTTGGTATCAAAAAAAGTACAATATGCTTATTCATATTTTCAGTAATAAAACTTGCCTTCCACTTTGCGGGACAGCGACAGAAGATCAACTGGCGTTGGAACAGCACGTGGTAACTATAGGGAGACTTTCTGCTATGACAATTATGTTGAGGCATAATGTTCCTTGAATTGTGACATGCAGAAATTGCATCTCCTTTTTGTCTGTAATTGTGATTGAGGAAGATAACTGAAGGTTTTATATTCATTTTGTGATAGATGGCTCTTTCCTTTGCAGCCAAACAGGGAAAAAGTTAATGGCGAAGTGTCGAATGCTTATCCAGGAGAATCAAGAGCTTGGAAGGCAGCTGTCCCAAGGACGTATTGCACAGCTTGAGGCAGAATTGGCTTTACAGAAGAAATATAGTGAGGAACTTAAAAGCAGTCAGGATGGTAAGGGATTTTTTTAACAAAAATAGAAGTTGCCTTGCACTTCTGCAAGTTTTAATTTCATGATGATACTCATAATACAAGACCATCTTTGCCAGAATGAAAGGGCAATATTGAGTAAAATATGACGATAGTAAGTATTAACTGGTAGTCTTAGTTAAAAACAAACAAACAAAATCCGTAACTTTGGGGGAACTGGTGGGATTCACAGCTCCAGTAATGCAGTGTTTGAAATTGAGACTTTTGTACTTTAAGTCTTGCTATTTAATAGGGAATGTTTAGACTGAACACATTACTGGTGAATTGGCAAGATGAAAGCTGTTAACGTTACGTAAAGCCTAGGCATGCACTGAGAACAGAAAGCTTCTTGTTAACTCTGACTCATTTGGAATTTATTTTAAAAAATCGGCAACTTTTTAGCAGTAGCTAAGAATATGAAAAACTGATATTTTTTTTTCCTTTGGTAACTAACATGAATGAAAATGTCTCATCACGTTTACAGTCTAAATATTGCAACACTGTAAACCTAAATTGAAATGATCTAAAAACTCTGACCTCTTGCATAATTTAAGTGGAGGGGAAAATGCAAGTTTAAAAGTCTTCAGTCTTGAATTCTGTGTAGTGTCAGTGGCTTTTCATAGAATGTTAGAGTAGGTTATCTGAAGTTTGGGGATACAACCTGTCTAGACATCACATAGACCTGAATACCTTTTTGTTTGTTTTACATCTGAAGTTTGGAAGATACCAGAAACTTCATATGGCATCACATCTAAGTCTGAGCTGTCCTGCATTTTTAGGGATAGATCTTCCCCCAATCATATTTTCATCTCCTTGAGAAAGTAACAGTATAAAATAGCTAGAACTCTCAAGGTAAATGATTATATAATGTTGTTTTGTGGGAATAGTAACTACTGTTTCGATAATGCACTTGAGCAAAATTTACCAAGTACATAATTGAAGCAAGTGTAGACATTCTTTAGAGACCGCTTTTGAATGTAGTGATTTCCAGCACTGAATTGCTTCTTCCCCATATATGGATCAAGATGACGATATTCCTGCAATAAGTTTTCCTAATGATTGTTTTCCATAGCAGCAAGAACACTTTTTGAAAATTTTTACACTATTAAGCAGTTTGCATTTTATTTGCTCTGTTATACTGATCGTGCAGTTGGATTGAAGACTGAGTCAGTGTTTCTTATACTGTTCTGAGGTCACATTTGTTTTGTTCCAGAATGCAGTCCTAATTGTAAAAGCCTTTTTCTGATACATAAATATTAAAACACTCTGTGAAGTTCGTTAACACTCTTGTTGGTAAGGTCTTTTTGTGTCCTCTCTTGAAAGATTTAAAGGATTAAACACAGTAAGAATTGAAACTTCGTTGAAATACGATAAAAAAATACTACTCTTCTTTGGCTACTGAATAGGGTTTTGCAGTAACTCAGATCTGTTAAGTATGGATGTGGTTCATGGTCACTTTTACAGTATTTCTGCTAGGGATTTATACTTGAGTAAAAGGCACATTAGGATTTACTTGCAAAATATTAATTATTTGTAATAGAGTTTTTTTCTAAGTATCTTCTGTTCTTGCCCAGAAAGTAAATTTTTCTCACATATTTTGAATAGCAGTGTAGAAAATAAGTAGATACCACAGTTGTTAAGCATTTTCTCCTTCAGAGGCAGAGTATCAAAACCAGTGCATACCTGATGGCTGAGAAATAGTTCATTGAAAAATTTCAGCATAAGATGTTGAGTTATGGGATTTTAATTTCTTGTCTGAGATTCAAGCTGTATATGGGCTATTAAGTGTTTGCAACAATGTGTTTTCTTTACATAGAGTTGAATGACTTCATCATCCAGCTTGATGAGGAGGTAGAGGGTATGCAGAGTACCATTCTAGTTCTTCAGCAGCAGTTGAAGGAGACTCGCCAGCAGTTGGCACAGTACCAGCAGCAGCAGTCCCAGGTCTCCAACCCAGGTACCAGCAGGACTCCATCCTCTGAGCCCACAGAGCAGGGAGAGGCTGTGGGCAAAGACTGCAGCCGCCTGGCAAACGGACCAAGCAATGGCAGCTCCTCCCATCAGCGGACGTCTGGGCCTGGATTTTATAGGGAGGGTAGCGGCACGGAAGATGACTTCCCGGCTTCTCCAGGGAATGGTAATAAGCTGTCCAACCACTCTGAAGATAGAACTGGTAGAGGAAGTGGTAGCTACATAAACCAGCTCAGTACTGGGTATGAAAGTGTAGACTCTCCCACTGGCAGTGAAAACTCTCTCACTCACCACTCAAATGACACAGACTCCAATCATGATCCTCAAGAGGAGAAAACAGTGAGCATGAAAGGTAACAGAACTGTGGGTTCTCGTCATGTCCAGAATGGTTTGGACTCCAGTGTAAATGTGCAGGGTTCAGTTTTGTAACATTTTTCTGCAAAATTTTTATACAGTGTCATTGAAATTGGGAGAGGATACTGTCCAGAAGCCGTTTAAATTAGTGCATACTTGTCACAATTTTGCCTTTTTGTGGGTTTCTTTTTGCTTCAATACCTCTGCCACTTTGGAAATTTTAACAGTTAATTACGTTGAATGTTGCTAAAAGGACGTTTGTGTAGCTCAAGTTATTTTTATATGAGTTAATGTGAAGTTGAAATGGAAATTATTTCCATAAAGTATAACATAAATGATGTCTGTACAAATCTGTGTATATCTAGAACCTGTGCTGTGTAAGGGCATTCTTACTCATACTGTTATACTTAACACCACCTTCAAGATTTGTCATAATAGCTGTGGGTTTATGACTGCCAAGTTTGCCCAGTACAGTAGTTTTATCACTAAAAAGATGGACTTACTGAGGGAGTCCTCCAGTAGTTTCAGTGTTAATTACAGTTTTTCCCACCATACATCTGTGCATTTTCTCCTTAGGTGACCGAATGTTTATGAATTGTGTGCATAGTTACTCAGTTTTTAAGAACTGTTGTATCCTGTTGATGCATATTGCTCTGTGACTCCAATATTATCTTACCTGTACTGACCAAACCTAAATAAAAACTTTTAATAATGTACTTTCCTCACTGTTCTGCATTGGCTTACATGGCTTATTTGTATGCGGTGTATTTATAGTACTTGGTTTTGAATTGAATTTGTGTCAATCCTATCTGATACAGCATATGCCAAATACATGAAGCTACAGGTGTGTACTGATTGCAGGACAGCCTGATAGTGCTTGTTCCACAGGTTTTGTCCTTACTGACAGAAAATGGGGGTGGGGAGAAGGTGGAAAGGAGAAATTAATAAAAGTAAACCTTAGAGTTTGAACCTGGTTTTATTAATGATTACAAAAAACCCCCAAAACCAAGCTAAATCCAAAAGCTGGAAGTACCTAACAGGTAAATGCACAAATTAAGCTACAAAAACTTAGGGAATTAGCAATTCAGCCTTTTAAACCAGATATAACTTTGTTTTTAAATGCCTGCCTGAGGAAACTGATTTCTTAACAGGTGCAGAGAATGAAAGAATTCCCTTTAATTAAACATACTTCTGTTGTGCAGTAGCAATCAGCTATGAATTTCAGAACCTGGATTTCTGGTGTTTTTCTGTCTACTGGTTTAGTGATGGTAGCACATGAGCAAGAAGATGAAAAAGCACTGTTCAAAGGTAAGACAAAAGTACTTAGTGGTGTATTTTAGGGTAGGCTTAACATTTTTCTGCCTGTGAATCTTGTAATTATCAGATGACCAATAAAATAAATGCATATGTAGCACTAAAATAATCAGAAATAGCTTACTGCTTTGCAATTCACTGTGGAAACAGACTTGTTTGAAAGCAGTATTTCTCCAAAGTTCTGGAGCACACTGTTCAAATTTACAGTTACAGTAAATTCTTAGATTATAGAAGGACTTCTGTGGTAGCATTTTTAAGTGGCATAAATTACTGTCTGCCGTAATATTGTCAAAGACAAATGGATGTAATTAAAATGCTACCAGCTACTGTTGTCTGTGTTAAAATCATGCTAGTCCATGGCTAGCACCACTTCTATTTTCATAGGGTTCACATCAATGTTCTAAAATCACTTGGTAGTGGTCATTGGAAGTGTAAATTCCATTGGTGATACCTCGTTGCTTTTTGGCATATTGCTTCGGGCTTTATTGCCTGAAAAATAGCAGTTGAATGCATGGAAGGGAAGGGACAAATACCTGTACAAAATGGTACTTGCATCTGGCACCCAAAGGAATTTTTAGATCACAGAAGTCCCTGATGGTGAATTTTATTTGATCTTACTATCATAATGCTTGCTTTTGTAGCATGTGTGTATATGTACATCCTGGATCCTGTACATGGTAAAATACAGTATTTGTAAGAAGTTTCAAATGCTCATAACACGATAGAGTAATAAGGCTTTATGTGATCACATGGTACAAAGCCTCGTGAGGAAATCTGTGGTCATTAAAAAAAGGCATAGCTCTCAGGTGGTGACAGCTTTTTACTTAAATCTGTCAGGTATTAGAGGACGTTCATGATTTTAAAATCATCCTTACATGCAGTTATTTTCTCAGCACTGGCATGTTATTTTTAAATAGTAAAAAAAGAAAAATCAGAAATACAAATTATACTATCAGACTTCAAGTTAACTTGTTGAAAAAAAAAAAAAAGTAAGACAAGCCATTCCCCTTGTCATCCTTTGCTTAGAAGATACCTTCTAAATAAGCAGGCTGGGGTGCTTTATATGTGGGGAGATTTTTTTTTTTCTTCCAACATGAAAGCAACCCAGCAACTGTCAGTTAATAATAAAATGAATAATATGATTACATAATCATCTTGCTTTCATGGAACATTTGCTACAAGCATTAGTGAACATATGTACATATGCAAATGCTAAAGCCTGTAATATTCATCATTTTGCCTGGCTATCAGTGCCTGTATTATGACACTTAATCCTGAATGTAGTTGATTCATTTTAACAAAAGATGACATTTTATTGATCCAATAAATACAACATATTCCTCTTTAAAAATAGTGCCTATATTTTGCTGTATGTATTTTCATTATTCAGGGAGGAAGAAACAACTTGCTCATTTTGGACAATTTGCCTTATATCTTAGCTACTGATAAAGCAGCTATTTTCACTGTTCACATTCCTGCAAGAGCACCGCTGGCTGCTCAGAGAAACTGAATTACTGTCCTTTTCTAGGAGGCCTCTACAAGTGAGGGATGGAAGCACTGTGCCTTCCAGTGGGCTGGGATTCTCTGTATGGGTCTTTCCAGATGGATTTCTTGGCAACTGGCAAGATGAGGTTATTTATTCTCAATGAAGTTGTTCAGGCTTAGCTCCCATTGAATTTTTGTAATTTGAGTTTTTATTGTCTGGTAAATGTGGGTGCTGTAAGATCTTAAGACTATATGTATTTATTTAAAAAGACAAAATACAAAGATCAAAGGTTTTGTGGTAGTAGATATGAACTCCATACAATTTAAATTTTACCTGATGTTTGTCTTGTCTGCAGAGTGCCTCCTAGCTCTGAGGGATGAGCTTCTCCTCCCTGACCTCGCTGGAGAGCCAGTTTTTAGCGTATCTTTGGACTCCTTTGCATTAATTCTATCGATTATTTTAGCTGGCGGGGGGGGGGGTTAAGGTAACGGGGGGAAGGATTTTCATGAGCACCAGAGGCCTCCTGAATTGCTACCAGGAGGAAAGCAGATGTTGGGGAAACGAGATGCACAAAAAATGGGTAAAAGAACAGAAGTTAACCAACAAAAGTAAGTCGTAGACAAAAAAGCTGAAACAGTGGTGTTAGTGGTGCCGTCACCAAACTCCCAGAACCGTGTCTTTGCGAGGCAGGTTTTCAAAGCCGAACTGTGCTGTGCTGCTGTATCCTCTCGGGAGCACAGGCGCCGGGCGGCATTTTATCTGTTTCGTAGGGACGCTGAGGCAGCCTCGCCTCGGCTGCAACTACGGAGGGCCTGAGTTTTAAGATAAGGACTCTCCGAGCGGTTCTGCTCATAACGACCTGCTATACCCATTCCTGCTCAGAAATGGTATTTGCCCAAATTCGAAGGAAGGGGGTGACCGCGGGGTGTGTCACCTGCGGCTCGGCCGAGCTCAGCCCCCGGGGCCGGGGCGGAGGGCGGGCGGGCCGCGGCTGCGCCGTGAGAGTCGCGCCCGGTTGCAGACGCCGCCATGTTGCGTTACTTTGCCGCCGCGAGCAGGTGAGCGCCGCGCCGCGCCGGGGGAGCGCGGGGCTGGGCAGAGCTCCGTGCCGGGAGGTTGGCTGCACCGCCCTCGCCCGGGCCGGCGCCGACCCGGGGACGGGAGGGCAGGAGCGGGGGAGGAGGCGGCGGGAGGGTCGTCTTCTCGCCCCTCGGTGTCTGCCCCCCGCCATTTCGCGCGCAGGGAGGTCGCGCTGCTGCCGGCTGCCCCCCCGGGTCGGCCCTGGCCCGGGCGGGGGCTGCTGACGGTCGTCCTTGAGCGCTCCCAGGTTCTGCCCGCGCCCGCCGCCGAGGGGCTCTGGTGGCCTGACACAGTGCTGCCAGACCTTCTCGTCTTTGCTGGCCGGGGTCGCCACACTCTTCAGGGGCCCGAGGGCTTTGCTCGCTGTGTGTCCCTGGCTTACGTTAAGGTCACCAGCGATACGGCGGCGGGCCTCAGAGCTGACCGTCCTGCCGGCCCGGCCATTCTCCTCTCGGCGTGGCCCTTGTCATGTCGCGTGACAAGCGCAGGGTGTTAAAATGAGGAAGGGTAACACAACCTGCGTGGTGTCTGTGCCGGGCATCGCCGCCGTGACGCCCCGTGTGGTTTCTCGGTACCCCCTGTAGGGACAGGGAAACACATGACCGTGTAAATGCGGGAGAGATTCAGTCCCGGGAACCCGGTGACTGTGCAGGTTTTTTAGCCTTTTTATTTCCCAGTACAGGGACCTTGTGGATAGCGAGGGAAGGACACTTCGGCGACATCTTTGCTTCTGTTTTTGATCAATAAAGATTAAGTGAAGCTTTGAATGTCATCAAGTTTCTACTGGCTTTTCATTGCTGTCCTTCGTTTTCCCTCACCTACATGCTTGGGAGGGTGCATGAGTCTTTTCAGTGGCCTGGGAGCTCGGTTTGAGAAGCAGCAGCTTCATACTGCAAAGCCCTGTATATGTGACCTTTGTGTGAATTCATCTTTGCAGTCAAGCTGCAAAGTATGCTTGCTTTGAGCTCTTGAGAAATGGAAATTTGATTTCTTTGGCTAAGATACCACCCCAGGTACTTACAGCAGCTGATCATAACAGCAGTGGTTTCAGTCTATTTCACTGGCAAAGCCCAAGTTTTACTGAACAAGACTACTTCCTTCTGTTTTTTTTTTCTCTTTCAGAAGCAGTGCTAAATTGGTAGCACCATTGGGGTGCTTGGTGTCTAGGCAAAAGCACACTCTTCCTGACTTGCCATATGACTATGCTGCTCTGGAACCTCATATTAATGCAGAGATCATGCAGCTGCACCACAGCAAGCATCACGCCACCTACGTGAACAACCTGAATGTTGCCGAGGAGAAATACAAAGAGGCACTGGCAAAAGGTTTGTATATCCACAGTCAACAGGTGAGATGGAAGCTTATTGGCATAGATGATACAGGAGAACAAAAAAGAAAAAAAAAAGAGGGAAGTGTTTTCTTTTAAAAGTTTTGGATTATGCCATTGCAATATTGCTAGGAGAAAATCTTTCATTGTAGCTTTAGTGGTGCTGATAATTGGAAATCAAATGTAAGTAAAAAGCATGAATTCTATTCTCTGTAGTGCTGTAAAACTAGAGGAAGATTTATTGATTGTTGTGGGTTTAGTCCATATTACATTACTGACTTGAACCAAAGACTGAGTCAGTAGGAAATTGCAGTCATTTTGCTGAACAAGTACTTTACAATAAAAGGTTAGTAGCAAAGTTAGATAAAGTGAAATTTGTGTGCCTTGATAGTTTTCACATCAGATGCTCTACTTAGTCTTGGTAAATAATCTCGGTTGCATACAAGTGGAGGTAAGGCAAACGTGCAGTTAATGTATACAACATGCAGTGGAGAGACCTGAATTTGGGTGTTGGTTATGTCACTGGGTCAGATTAAGGGGTCATGTAGGTCACAAGCCCATGTGAGACACTAAAATATGCACCATGGAATTTTTGGTTACAATCTCAAAACTTGAGATATGTTTCTTTCGGCAAAACTTCGCAGTTGTAGCAGAGCTACACTAAAACACAAGATGCATTTTTTTTAAACTTTGAGTATTTCAGTTGAACCGATGAAAGTGCGTGAAATAATGTGGATAAATTTTTAAGAAGGTGAAATAATTTCTGGGGCTTTTGCTGTTGTGTTGATCTTCTTACAAGGTATCAGTTTACCTCAAATAAATGATTACTGTATAGACACAGTTCTGTCCGCTTGCCAGGTAGCTTCACAGTGGAATTTATCTGCTTGGGCTTGGGTGAAAGTGAGGATTGCCAATAGCTGAGTAAACCTGAATCATGTGTCCCTTGACAATTAATTGCCAGTGTATTTGAATAGAGAATGGGGATTTTCAAGTACCTAAGTAAGCCTAAAAATAACTTGTACAGTCTGAATTAATGAACTAATGAGATTCGATTAAGAATCAGGTGATCAAGACTGACTGCTGCCTTGCCCTGCCAGTGGCAGATCCAGGAATGGTGTATTCTGGAGATGTAATTAGTACAAACAGAACTGGGGAGGGAACCTGAACTGTAAGAAAGCAGTGTGTCTGCTGCTGCTGTTACTGATGCTGTTTAATGATCAAGGCTTCAGCCACTAGGATGAATTTCTGGTTATCAGAAGCATTTGTGGTGTTGTGAATCCTTTGAGTTATTTTTTAAAAATCATAGCTTTTGATAGCACCTCATCACTTGCTGTTGAAATGTTTGACCTAGACGTAGAGATTAATTTTTCCTTAAGGATTCTGCAGAGATTATTTTCCTAATGGATTATGTATTGGTTATGGTCGTGCACACCAAAATAGACAAATAGTTACTCGGGATATTCGTCATTGTGCGGTTTGTTTGTTTCCAAATTGGTATCCCAGTATACTGTGTGCAGTATTTTGACTCTAATTAGAAAGAGTTCTGAGACCAGGGCAAAGTCTGAACTGCCACCTCATTCTGTCAATATTGTCGTTATTTTTTCATACTTAAAACTGAGTCAAAAATCTTTCTGGGCTGTGTATCGGTGTTGGGTTATATAACATTGGATCACTACCTCTTTTCCAGACAACAGAACCTTGTCAGTGTCTCATGTTCAGCAACAGAAAGTAAAGTATTCTCTTCAGATTATCTTTAACGTGTTTTTTACCTATCCATATCTGCGTAGAAAACTCAGATAAAAGCCGTCCTGTTGGCTTATGTTGTCAGTTCGTTTGAAAATGAGTGTGCACTTCTGTGACAGCACAGGACTTTGTTTCAGCATAAACTGATCCTGACTGGTGGCCCATCAAAATGTGTCAGATTTGCTAATTGAAGGATATTAACTTGAAACTTATTTTCAGTGAAAACTTGTTCCTATCATAGTTTTCCCTGCTCTTCTTTGACCGTCATGTGTCCTGTGATAGCATTCTTACAAGGAAACGAATGACTTAGACTGTGAAATCGAGCTGACTACTGTCTTGAGCACCTCTGAGCTTCTTGTCTTGGTTTACTGAATTGTCCATAAAAATAAATACATTCCAATATACTTTTGCTGTAACTTAAGGGCAAGTTAGCCCTTTTCAGTTGTTTGGGGTTTTTTTCCCCAATGCGAAGTTCAGCAGTGCAAGTACTGTTTTTTTAAAGACAATGGTCAAATGCCATCTCTGGTTATTAATAGTCTTGAGGAGTGGGTTCTTCTAAAGGATGGTGGAATAAAGAGTGGTGAACACATTCAAGACATTTTAAGTTGTTTTTTGATTTCTGACTTGCTACATATTGTGTACTCTGGATGAACGTGGAAGTGTCATTAAGGCATGGATATCTTGAGTGTCCCGAAGATGCCATCGGAATGGCCATGAGAGACTTCTTATCCTTGATACCTAAATCCAGCAAATAATGTTTTTACAAACTGCACTGGATGCTTTGTTTCAGTGCTGTACCTATCTGTGAAGGTTGTGAGGAAATGCTGAGAACATGGAATCCTGAATTAAAACCTTAGTAACAGATATGTTACTGCTTGAAGTTGTGCTACTGCTTTGAGGCTTGTCTTCATGTCTGTGTTGTTGAGGTGACTTGGAAAATTTCTACCACTCAATCCTGAGAGTGGAGGAAACAGCTGCCCCACTGATTCCTTACTAAAGAGTGTATTAGAGTGGTGGAAAAAGCTTTAAAAACCTTTGAAATGCTTCAGTGCTTTTAAAAGCCAAAATAGTAATGAAAACACTTGTATTGAAGTGGTGCAACACTGTTCAGAGAGACAAGGCACCAGTGAATTCTTCAAGGAATACAGCATTTTGTGGAGGGAGAGGAAGTACAGAGCTGTTCGATCTTGATTTCAGATGCAGGATTCTGTCATGTGTGGTAAAATTATTTGGGTGACTTTTCTGCAAGTACCTCCCTCCAAAAAAACCCCAAATGAAACAAAAGATAGGAAGGACAAGAACATTTTGTTTGTGCTTGTGCTCACTGTACTCATTGACTTTTCTCAAGCACAAGCTTTTTGCCCTGTAAATTGCTTTAAGAAGTTTAAAAATTCTCAGTTTGCAAATCAGTGAGCTAATGGGTAATATTCTTGCCTTGTAGTGATGATACTGAAGAATTTACAAGTGCTGAGTCCTCGAAGAGTTCTGGCTGTGCTCGTTGATTTATTCTGCTGTAGAATGGCAATAGGTCTTACATATGTAGTATGGGCTGCCTGATAGTTGCAATATTGCAGATCACTTATTACAGCATAAGAAAAGGTCAAAGATAACAAGTCTTTAATATAGTTTGTCTGCGACTGTCTAAAATATGGATAACAGTACAAATCTTATGTTTTCCATTGATAAGTTTTATGGTAGTAGAAAGATTTTGGAGATCAGTGGAGGACTGGTAGAAACTTACTGCTTATTGTGGTGATGATCATGTCTTTATTTATGTATCTTTATCTTCTGCATCCTTAGGTGATGTTACAACTCAGGTGTCACTTCAGCCTGCACTGAAGTTCAATGGTGGGGGTCATATCAATCACACAATCTTCTGGACAAACCTTTCTCCTAATGGAGGAGGAGAGCCTAAAGGTTAGTGCGTGTTACACTGGTTTATTGCATCAATTTTAATTAACAGGTGGAATTGATAATAGTTTCTCTCTTTGAAAAAGTCTAAAGGATCTTTATTTTTCAGAGTTAATTCACCTTTCTGTGTGACAGTTACTGAAATTCTGAGGTATTTGGAGGAGTTTTGGATGTCAGCCAAGAGTAAAAAAACCTAGTCCTGTACAAAGTATTTTTCATTTCTAGAGCTGATTTTGTATACACTGCAAAATACCTGGCTATTGCTGTATATATCCTTTCCACCTTCATAACAAAAAACAGTTGTACAAAGCCGTGCTAATTAAATTGCCGTATGTATTCGGTTCACAGAAAGGGAAGAAATGTACTGCAGACCAACCCAGCCTAGTGGCTGCAGTTATGCTCCAGTTTGGATAGGGATAGTTTAGCAGTTAAAGCCTAAAGGAAGGAATCCCCTTGGGGAGGATAGAGTACTGATTACCTACAAGTGACCTGCAATTAAAGGTAAAGGCCCTATAGTACAGATCTCACAAAAGCTGTTTTGATAAACTTGAGAGGTTTTGATTGAGGTTTATATGCCTGTGATGTTTTTGTGCCTTTTTTCTGTTAAAGGAGAACTGATGGAAGCCATCAAGCGTGACTTTGGTTCCTTTGCAAACTTCAAGGAGAAGCTGACAGCTGTATCAGTTGGTGTTCAAGGATCAGGCTGGGGGTGGCTTGGCTATAACAAGGAGCAGGGGCGCCTACAGATAGCAGCTTGCGCAAATCAAGACCCTTTGCAAGGAACAACAGGTTGGGTTTCCTTCCCCTCTGGTTCTGTAGATTTGATAGGCAAGTGTATGAGATCTGAAAAGTGGTTTGTGGACAATGCTGAGAAGAAACTGATGGATAAATAGATCTGGAAAACCAAATGTCTCTTCTAGCAGAAGTGAAAACTCAGTTTTTAGAACAGCGTTTGTAAAGCAGGACTTAAAAACTGTGAAGAGCAGTAGGATTAAGTGTCTTTCTACTCCAGGGGGAAATAGATGGGCCGTATTGTGAAAGTGCTTTTTGCTTGGCCAGTATTTTAGCTTCAGCTTCCTTGGATTTTTGAGTGACTGGAGTAACTTGCATGTATCAAGCAAGATTAAGTCTCTTGCCTTCAGATTTTTTTTACTCTGGCAGAGGAGCTATTCACAGCACTGTCAATGGAGGCCAGACAACAGGAGAGGGGGAAGATGAACGTAATAACTCCTGTTCCTATGGCTGGGTTAAAAATGGAGCCTTATAATTTGCTTCCTTTATATTGTCAGAGAGTAATGAGTGTCAACCAAATTAGTCTAGGATGTGGTTAAATGTTACAGCTGGGCAAGCAGCACAGTACTGGCAATGATCTCTATCCAAGATATTCTTACTTGCTTAGAGAGACATGGCAGTGGTAATGGCAGGCTGGACACCCTTCACACAGAGAAGAGGTCATGGCCAGTGAGAATCTGCCTGCAGTGTCAGTTCACCCAAATCATTTTGCAGATAACTTTAAAACGTGTTCTGCAGAATTCATAGAGAATGGCAAGGAATTTCATGCATTTTCAGCAGTCTGTGTATTGCCTATCAGTAGGGGGAAAAGAAATTATAGATTTAGTATAGGGATATAGAGCATAATGGGGGTAAATTTCACCCTCCCTCCTGTGAAAATGTACCACTAAAAATTCAGTGACAAGGGTATTTTAGCACAAAAGCAAGGAGGTAATTAGGCACTTAATGAATAGCGTGTAATTAAAATATTGGAAGCAAGCTGGCATAGCAAGAAACCTTTTAATGTAATTTTTCATGAAAGTGCTTGCATAACTGTGCAAAAGATACAAACTTTTCAAAAATTACTTCATCTGGTTTCAGTTATGTCTTCAAAGCAGTTCTAGAGTATTTATAGATGTGTTTACCAGAATCAGCTCTTTGAGTTTATGCAGAGTGTGTGTGTGTGTGTGAGCACAGTTTTGTTAAGTGTTGCAATAAGGACCTTTGTGCTGCAGAGCTCTTTGTCTTCCTGCAGATTAAGACTCAGAAACTAGGTACAACTTAGGGATGCAATATAAAACATGTAAAGCGTGTTTTCATACATTTACAAAATTTATCCTCTCTTTTTCATAGGTCTCATTCCTTTGCTAGGCATTGACGTATGGGAACATGCTTATTATCTTCAGTATAAAAATGTTCGACCTGATTATTTGAAAGCCATCTGGAATGTGATCAACTGGGAGAATGTATCTTCAAGATATGCAGCTTGCAAAAAATAGAGTGGAATTCTTGCACAGACTACTAAAATGTCACCAGTTTGACTCTGATACCACTCTTGTAGTAGTGCCTGTGGCTTACAAATGAATTGTTCTACTGCAGAAAGCACTTCACTCATCCAACAAAAGCATTTCATAATCAAGCAAAGTGTCTGCTTGTTTAATTCTGTGACAGGTATTTACTTAGAGTTCTGAAGCTTTAAACTGTTGTGCAACAAAGGGAGACACTTTAATCTGTTCATTGCAAATAGAAACATAGGTCATCTTGCTGAAGCTTAATAAGACAGTGGATTTCCTTGTTGCACTAAAATACCTAAGTGGAACTATGTGCTACTGTTGCTATAAACAAATAAAACTCAAAAGAAGAATCTTCTATACCTGTCTACAAGAGACTCATTTTTAGTAATATCTGGTCTAGTTACTTGATTTTGAAACAATCGGAAGAGAAAAATGCCTTTTGTAATTTGTTGTATTACAGGCTGCGGAGCTTTCGTAAAGGTTGAAAAGATAAATGAAAGGGGAAATAGGTGTTGCTGTGCCTGTCTGAGTTGACTGTCTTCAGTCATCCCTACCCCTTCCTGCATCTCTTAAGTGAGATCTTTGTGTATCGCACTGATGCACGAGCGTTGGAAGCATTACCTTGGGCAAGGGATCACAGTACTGGCTCAGGCAAATTGTTCACATAGGGCCTCAGTGACAGCATGTGACACTCATTTCATTCTAACTGTTCAGGTATGTCTTGGAACATCCTTTAACTAAAGGGACTGACTCCATGGAGGAATCAAGTATGAGTTGTCTCTGCACAGTTGTGTTCCTGAAGCAGTAGTAATAAATTAAACCTGATGCTTGAAGCAGGGACGTAGTAACCTGTGTGGTGTAACAGCATGCCCGTGGTCTTGAAAAAGAAACAGTTGGCATGTTGTGCTTCCCACGGTGTCTGTTTGAAGCTGAAGGAAACTGGAGGGTTTTTTTTGTTCCTTATTACATACGGTGAAGTACCACATAGCAGAGATTGAAAAACAAACTGGTGGAGTGCTCCTCATAATGAGTGACTGCTGAGGCAGGGCTTTGTTAGCGAGTGCTGTAATGTGTGTGCCACATCCTGGTACTGCACACCCTAAAGGAACAGAAGGTAAATATGTCTGTAGACTGGTGCTTTGGAAAAGAGTGCTTAAGCTATGGAGGAAGCCTGAGTTAGCTCCAGGTGGTGAGGCTTTAAACCATGGAGAGCTCCTCAAGCACAGCCAGCACTTGCTGAGGCTCTAAAGGCAGTAGTGTGAGACCCAGCACATGCTGGTAAGGCTCGGTTTCTGCTGTGCACCAGGTTAAGAAAAAGTTCCTCTCGTGTCCTGCTTCCGGTCAGCTGGTGAGTCAGTCCTGCTACCTTGTGTCCTGTCTAAGTCAATGTGGAAAGTCCTCAGCTGTATACAAATGGGAATGTTTGTGGAATAGGAAGATGAGAACTTACTAACTGTTGAAGGCAAATAGTAGGGACAGTGAAGCAGCGAAAATGATTTAATGCTTGTTCTGGTGGACAACTGTAAAGGACAAAGGTTTCTTATGTGGTTCGTTTGAAGTAAGGGCTTGGTTAAATTGTCTTAATTTCATACTGCTGTGAAATAAGTGGTTCTTGTGGCACTATGAGCTGGAGTATGTGCCTGTAATTTAGCAAGTCTGCTAGCAAAGATGTTGACTGGGCAGTGAAAGTGCATAAACCTCTTACTAATCTGTGTTAGGCAGTAAACTTGGAATTGCTGCTGAGAACTAGCACTTTGTGTTACAGTGGTTGCTGTGGAGGTGGGCAGGTCTGTCTCTCCCTACGTGAATTGAGAAACAGGAAGGGAAAGCCTTAGAGGTGATCTCAAATGCTCTGGACAAGTCTAAGAGCCATTACTCAAACATGAAATTAACAGTTTGTTCTGCCTAGAGCTTCCTAACCCTAGTGGTAAAAATATCTGTGTGTGTAAAGTCATCCCCAGCATGAACTGTGCAGAGTATCATCAATGAGCATGGAATTATTTGCAGACTTGATCTGCATGACAGGAGCAATGAGTTTGCAAATTTCAGTGCTGCATTGGTCTTTGACCTGGACCAAACAGAAGAGTTGCAAAATTGCATCCTGACAGTCCCCAGGGCTTAGCCATGTCGCTGATGAAGATGCTTGTAGTCACAGTTAATTTGTGTGTAGGCCACAGTATGTTCAAATAAAAACTTGAAATAATTTTCAAGAGGAGAACACAGTGCAGTACCTAACCCAAAACCTGGGAAATGATAGTGTGTCATGGGCTGAACAGAATGCATCAGGGTGATTGCATAATAAATACTTGCAGGTGGTAGAGCTGCTGCACACAGACACTTTGGTTTGCACATAACAGATTTTGGTGGCTGAAGTGTTTTTCAGAAACATGCAGTTGGGTCCAAAAGGGCAATATGGTGCTGGGAAATGCAAGTGCACGTTTGTGACTTTTTGCTGACCCATAAAAAGACATTTGAAGGCTAGTAGGAATCACAAAGTGTGCATATCTCGTTCTGTACCAGAACGGATTAATTCAAGGCCAGCCAAACCGAGCTCTTGCAGCCTTTCTGCTGGCCCCCCGTGGCAGGCCATGGGAATGATGCCATGGCCTGTCCCAGTGAGCCCTTAGGATTGCACCTTCATCTGCTGGGAAACAGGAGGGGTCTGTGGGTAACTTTACTGAACACACAGAAATGGAAATAGATTGAAGATGCTTTTCCCCTCCAGCTTCTAATTTCCACCTCACAATTTTTTGTTTTACCTTTTTCTATAGCATATAATGAAATCCCTTCGAAGTAGTAAACTCCTAAACTGTCTCCAGAAAATACTGACAGTTGACTCAGCTTGTGAGCTGGTATGCTCTCCTGGACATTAAAGCCTCTTTATTAACTGAGGACTTACTTGTCTTTATTTTGCATTCAAGAATTTAGTTTTCTCTAGTGTAGCAAATTAGGTTTAAAGTGCCACTGTGCCATTCTGCTAATACTTTACATGCCTGTTGCAATGACTTTGCAGAAGTTAATCATTACACTACTATAAACTGAAAGAGTTGTATTTGCAGTCATGTCTAATACCGAGGAGATAAAAATACTGGTAACTTGGTAGGCTTAACCTGCCTTTTCTTTCTGCTTAATAATTAAAAGTAATGCTCTCTGATTTCGTCATAGCTGCTATTACTCTTGTTGATTCAAAAAGCAAGGGGCTCTGTAGTAGGAGTGTGTGAGTCTGCAGAGCTGAAGCAGCTCCTGTCCCGGAGACCCAGAGCTGTGCCTTCCCCACTAGGTGGGAGTGTCTGTCTGTCTTACTCTGTTGTCTTCGTGCTTCCAAGTTGCCTTTCCAAGAGTCAGGTTAGGAACCTGGCTGGGTGTTTTCACTGCTCAGGAGGGGATCTATTCAGGTTTCCACTTTCTAAATAATCAAGGTGACCCTCGTCAGTGAACAGTATGTGGGGAGGAGAAAATGCTGCTGTGGAGAAGGCAGTTTATGGTAATACCTACAGTCAAATACAGAATTTACTGTAACTAGAGCCAGGCAGGCAGAGGCTACAGGGAGGTAGTCCTAACTACAGTGAAGATGCTCCTAGGGTTCCCATCTGCTTCATCAGGGTCTTGGTGTGTCTGTGTAGGGACACACTGTACATGACATCCTGAATGGTCTTTCAAGTCCAGAGATCACAGATTTAACTGCAGGGGATGGAGTCTGTCACACTGCTGCAATTAAGCCAAGTCTGCAGGGAGTGCACAACCTGCAGCACAGAGGTTTGCAGTTACAACTGTGCTGCTTTATAGGGCTGCTGCTGCACCAGGTTTTCACTGGATCTTCTCACCTGAAGAGATGGATAGACTAATTAGCACAAATTGGTAAACCTGCTGCTGGACCTGCTGGAGCTGGTGGTGGACCCACACAGCCTTGTGACACCACTGAAGCAGCTTTGACACGTGTCCCACAGCAGTGTTTTAAAGCATGTCTGGATTGATGGCAAATCCCTGGAGCTCACAGAACTCCCTACAGCACAGCACTTGGGAAGTCTTGACATTAGGGCTATGTGAAGTGACCAACAGTCCCCATAGTTGTGGGCTCCTGTGTTCTATATAAATTGGCAGAAGAAATGACAGTTTTCTGAAAGTATTAATTTCTGTGGAACTCTGGGGAAACATGCAAAAGTTGCTGGTTATTGCACTTGGTATTTGCAGACAGGTTGAGGGCTTTCAGAATCTGACTTCCTGTGATGGAGTTTTGTTCCGGTAGGAAAGGTAAAAACTTAGGAAAGTCCAGGTCTGTCTTCAGTTAGACTACGTTTCCTTAGTCCTTTCTTGTTTTCATCACCTTCTTTCTGAGGGGGAACCAAGTCTATACTTCCCTGGCTTCTCCCTACGTCTCCTGAGGTCTCTTACTGAGCTCCACTTCCTTTGGAGTGAGCTCTGCAGTTCTGTTCCTCGCAGCTATGTTCCTTCTCACCAGCTGCTCCATAGTGCCTGCATCTTAGGGGCTTGTCCTTTATGCTACTGGCACTAGGACTGTAGCTCTAAAAGGTCAGATCTAGAAGCAAATAGCATGGTAATTCAGCTACTTTTATCCATAACTTTTGCAACACTCAGTTATCAGAAGATTACTGCACACGAATTTCAGTTTTGCCTTGTTTTTATAAGAGAAGGTTAGAAGTTTTTTTTTCAGTTACTACAAAAAACATCACTGACACATCAGAGGTCTGCAAATCAGAAGGCAAGAGAAATGAACATCTGTTCATTTAAGTGTCATGATTTGAAGGTAATCTCACAATTCTGAGAAGGACAAATTTGTACTATTTCAATATTTGAACTTGACAGGAAATGGTGATGTTGCAACCTTTGTTTTGCCTCTAGAAATTCAGACTTGAGGTAGCTAAAAGAAAGGGCTTCCAGTTTTCAGGAATTTTGAACTTTGGCAGTGGTCAAAACTGGATAGAATTGACAACTTGTCAGTGTTTCCAGGAATCTAGAAGCTCCCCAGGCCCTACAGCTGTTGGGGAAGTCTGGTGTCTTGTCTGTCAAGGCAGCTGTTGTGGGCTTCAAGCCTCAGGCTTCTCCAAAGGTCATTCACACAGAGCTGTTTCAAACAAAACATTTTGGGCTCATAAAGGTATTGTTTAAGAAAGCTCTCTGTCTCTCTATGTATCTGTCTTCTGACTGAATGCTTCACTGGGATATTTCCAGCCACTCTTCCCTCTCTAGCAGAATTGTGTTAAGAGGCTGTAGGGATGAGGGGAAATGCAGTCTTTCAAAGGATGCATCATCAAACTGTGTTTGATTTCTTCCTCCCATAAAAGATGCACACAAGCCTGGCTTGTGCAAACTTGTGCAAGCTTGACTCTTGGGTCCTTTGAGTGTTTGAGTTCATTTCCTAAGTCACTGAGAGGAACTTGTGTCAGAAGGACTTAAACTTTTTCTGGGCTCCTCCACCTCTCCATGGGTTTAATTGCAGTAAGTTGTACTGGTATATACAAGGAAATGTATTCATTAATTTCTGCTTATTTATTTTTCTTATGAAAGAATAAGGGTCACGGAAGTAAAACTCTCACCTGTTTTTTTAGGGTTGAAGGGATATTATTTATAAAAGCTTAAGTGTAGGGCTTGGTGCTTGTTTGCATAACTAAGTAAAATGGGAACAATCAACTGGAATTAGCCTGTCTGAGGGTCAAAAGCTCCAGTGGGAGTTTTCACTTGCCTTCATGAGATCCAGGTCAGTTAAAAGCAGCTCAGAGCCAGAATTGCTGCTTTTCTGTATTATCTAGCTGGGAATTAGAGTTGTTCCTGGATTTTGTTTTATCTAGAATGTAAGTCATAGCAGTTAAATGTTGATTGTTGTCCATCTGCTGATATCCCTTGCCGTCCTAAATGCATTCTCTCCAGCTGGTGTGAGAGTGTGCAGTGCACATGGAGTGTATGAGTGGCAAATCCATGTCTTGTATAGAAGAAAGCACAGGATATTAAATGGAACTAAATGTTTTTGTTCCAGATGTGGCTGTCTGGCATAGACGCTGTAGAATGGACAGAGGTGTGGGCTAGTGATGGGGGTTCAGCCTTGAAACTGGTCCTTGAGAGTAACATCTTCATCTACTGATTCTGAGCTGACCTGCCCTGATTTCTCTCCAGTGGGCTCTGATTTCAGCTTCATTAGAAAGTAGCATGTTTCTATGGCCTCAGAGAAGTATCCAAGCAGCTAGATCATGTTGGGATATAGGACTATTCCATCAAAGCCCTCTTTCCTTTGCCCAAGCACTTTGCATCAGCAGCCAGTGTGTCAAACAATGCAATGATCTTCCTGCTGTATTTTTTTATTCCAAATCCCAAGCAGTTCACTGTAGGGCAGTTTTGCATGGGTAGAAAAGAGCAAAGATGTCCATGGCCAGCTGATGAGCTGTCCCCATGTACTGCATCCAGGAGCATGTTTTTAAGTTGGCTGTAAAGAGATTCTGTGGACTGCCCCCTTGGGCTGATCCTGACATCAGGGCAGCAATATGGAGAAGTCCTAGTCTGGCTGTTACTCACATGGAGCTTCTTGCAGAGTCTGAGCTGGACGGGACATCTGAAAATCCTAGCCCTGCCTGTAATCCTTAGGGATTACAGTTTTGAAGGGGCTAATATGTGTATACGTCTAAATATGCAAATATGATAATGAACTTACCACTATGTGTGTCATTCTGTTAACCTCTTCTAAACATTTGGAGAAAGAAATGGCAGAAAAACCATCTGGTTACACTCACTCTTGCAATCCAACATCTGGCTGCCAGACTTGAGAGGCTGTGTAATCTCTGCTCATGTGGTTTCCATACTTTGATTCCCTGCTACGACTGAGCGCTGCAGAGGAACTCGTCCCTCGTGGCAGAGTATGATCTGACAACGTGTTGGAAGGACAGAAAGTGTCCTCCATTAGACTTCATTTACATGGAAGTGTTGCCAGGGTAATCCAAGTGGCAGCCTATGTCTATGGTTCCATTAGTGCTTCATCACTAAAGCCTTGGCCTTAAAAAGCTCTTGCTTGTGCTGGAACTGTGCTTGCAGTTACACAGGTATATTGCAGAGGTGAAACGTCTGTCCTGCACTATGAACGTCATAAAAGTGAATGCTTCCTCTTGGCCTCTGAACTGAAATTCAGGAAAAATATGCTTTGCTTTCCTTGCACACCACACACACACAAGGAAATGAGACCTTGTGTCTTCCCTCTTTGATGTATTTCTGGATGAATAAAAAGGGTACAGTGAAAAGGATAACAGTACAGTTCGTGCAAAGAAGGAGGACCTGGGTGCTGGAGTGTTGCCTCTGCTGTCTGGGTGAACACTTCAGACCCTTCAAATATCAGGAGAGCAGCATGGAATTCATCCTGTGCTGACATAGGCTTGAACTGTATCTCCCCCGTGGTGTGCCCTGTCTGCCATGGCAGGAGCATTTCAGAGGTGATGTATTTTGAGTTCCTGCAGCCAAAATGACTGAAATGCTCGTTAGTTGAGGTAATCAGGCAAAGGTGACCCCCTCCAGACCAGTGCCCAAGGTACTTCTCTAACAAGGAGACTCTGGATATCAAAAAAATACTGTGGGCAGTATCCTGACTGTGCAAGGGGAGCTGTCTGCCCTCAGCATGATCTCTTTCCACTAACTGAGCCCCACATCCTCATTCCAGCTCCAAGCATTTGGTGACTTTGGATGAATTGGCGAGACATTTTCAATCAGTCAACACCCCATATTCAGTAAGTAAGTTATTTGCTTCTCCCAGTCTTGCCCAAAGCATTTTTCAGTTGCATGAAACTATTTTCTGTTGGCTTGAGAGGGGAACAGGAATGAAATAAATTTGTTGACTGTGTCAGAGAACATGTAACAGCAGCTAAACAAGAACTCTGATTTACTGATTTTCGTCACGATCAAATTTAGGCTCCATCTTCCACAGATATTGAGGCTGTGGAATGGTTTTTTCCAAAGGAATTCACAATGATTTTGTTCATCTTGAGTCAGAATGACTGTCTTGGTGGCAGTTGGCAGTGACATTTGGGTTATGTTAACGAGAACAAAATTAAATATAGTGCAAAATTAAATTTAGCACAAAGTAGGAACCAGCAACATGAAAAAGAAGAAAGAACTACCTGTAAGACTGCAGATCAAAGAGACAGAATTATTGGAAAGCCCCAGCACTAGTTTTTTATAGTTTGGGATTTTTTTCAAGGGAAAAAAAAAGACTAAAGCCAGAAGACTGGGATAATAATTTTCTTTTTTGAAGCCACATAACCTCACCTTCTGTTGGAGAAACAATCAGGTTTCATCCTTCACCTTGACCAGAAAAATAAATGCAGTGGAAGAGACGGGGAGAGGAGAAAGGCTCTGTTTTTGTCTTTCATACTAATTTGCATACTGTTCTTGACAACGGTGAGAAATTTGTAAAACTTTTCTGAAAAAAAAAGCCCAAATGAAGGAATTAGAAAAAGAATATAACTGGAAAATAACAACAAAACAAAAAAAAAGGGCGGTTGTAGAAAGCCAGTTAGTTGGTTATCTGTTGCAGGATATTTTTGGTGAAGATTAAAAGCTACCCACAGAAGTTAGCAGTATCACCACCATTCACTCAAAACAACCCATAACCTCCATTGCCATCATCTGTCAAGTTCTCAGGTTGCAGTCAAGGATTGTCAAGCATGCTCCAGCCTCGTTAGCAGTAATCTTTAAGAAAAATATGTCAAATAACAGAGAGGCCCCACTTAGACCAGACAATATCCTATTGCCACGTTATTTTCACTCTCAAGTTGAACTAACGTGAAACTAGGCAGCACTAATGTATGTATGGACCCTCTGCTCTCTTAGACGTAGCTGCTCCTTATCATCAAAGGAAATGCTCCCAGAAGAGCCTGTAGCTGCTTGTAGCTGATGTGTTGTCATTCCAGGTTCAAACATCCACCTTTCCTGAGTGACAGCAGTTGCACAGCCCAGACCCTCATGACTCATGCAGAGCAGGCAGCTGGATGAATCCATCAGACAGCTGTATGTTAAGCCATGATCGACACAGGCAGAGAAAAGCACTTCCAGCAGGAGATGGTATTTCTTTCCACAGAAAAAAAATAATCCATTTTATGTCACTTTCTTTGCAATGTGGTAAAAGACAGAAGAGAACAGACAATGGTAAACCCATCTGCTTCTTGTGCTCTCTTATATGTCAATATGTAGAGGTCTAAATTCTGAACAAATACATTTCTCTCTGATTTATGTTAAATTGTTCACATGTGGTGTTCATAGCCAAGAGTGTCATGGAGTAAAAAGCCTGCTGCATTTCAGAGATCTCTCTATCAGGCAAGTCTCAACACATCTCTAGAGCTGCAGAAGTCCTTGAGGTTGTGCCTGCTGGTCTTGTCCTGCATCCTGAGAAAGTAAAACTTTCATTCTTAACAAGTCCTATGGGAATTTTCAATTGCAATTTCCTTAAGAGAGAGGACATCAATACATTTCAGAAGGAACACAAGCAACAGAGACCAGAAAAAATGCTGCTGCTTTCTGAAAACACATCAGATTTGTATGTATTTGGAGAAGGCCTGAGTATCTTGAGAAGTTTTTTGTATTTTTTCATTGGGAACTGATAGAGTCCTTGGGAGCCCCACCAGCATGACAATGGTCCGTGAATGTCTGATTGATAACGCTGGATTAGAACAGCTATGACCTAGTAGGCTGCTCACTCTTCTTTCAGTACCACTTAGCAGATTAAGGTTATGAAACTTCATGTGGCATAACAGTCCCAGCAATTATTTCTGGGGCTGTGGTGGTGTCTAGAAGCTCATTGCCTGAACCCTTGGCCTGAGATAAAATTAATATTAAAAGAACCTTCTGTTTAAGTAGGGTCCAGGAAGTGCTGGCTGTGTGTGGGATGGATGTGACTGTCTGCTTGCTCCCCTAAGGCACAGCCATAAATACTGCTGTAATAATGAGAGCTTGCAGAAAAATCTGAGACAGTTCTTCCTCCGAGGGATGCTGACTTGGAAGTAGTTTGAATAGCAATATGTGTTCTCTAACAAAGAGGTTTGGGAAATCCCATATTCTTCTGAGAATCCCTAGTGAATGTATTGACCATATCTGAGATATTTTTGCACAAGTTCACATCCAGCATCTGGAACAGAGTATAGGAATATATTCCTAAAATGTGAATGGGTGATGCTGGTAAAATACTGCTATATTAGCATACAAGTAAATGGTTTTTTTCTGAAAATACCTGTAATTACTGTAGAAGAACTAACCACCTATTTATTTGGAGGTAATCAATCATGTTGTGGCCTGGCTTATGCAGGAATTTGTGCAAAACGGATGATCACAGTGTCTCTTTGTGTTTTAAAGCCTGTAAATTTAATATCTTTTTCTTTCCTTTCACATTTCCCACATCATTTGCTTTACTCTTTCTTTCTCTTTGATGAGAAGTTGAGTCCTCTCTCCTTGCAGAAGCTGAAAGCTTTAATCAAATCCTTGCCTTCCTCTTTCTAATGTGTGTAACCCAGTAGAGTAGGATGTCTGTGGCTAGTCCGAGCCTCTGCACTAAAGTGTATGGAATAACCAGGTTTTCCAAGGCCAACCAATTCAGTGTGATACAAGACAGCCTCAAAAAGAAATTATGATCTCTTGCTTTAGAGACAGAAATAACTAATCTCCCTCTCAATCACACTGATGTAACACAATTTTTTTTTCCATAGAATAGATAGGAAACTTTCAGGGAGAACTAAGGAGCTGTACTACTAATGTAGGCAGGATACCTGGGTGGCCAAGAGGATAGATTATACATGACGAGCAATAGGCTTTTATGTGGAGTAAAAACTTAAGATGTTCACAAGTTTTATGTTCCCATGCTTTGCTTTGTTTAACTGAGCTCTCTTTTATGGTCAGTCATCAATTGCATGAGCGTGCAATTTGATTGCATGCCTCCAACCAAAAGTTGGATTGGTTGCATGCATCCAACAAAAGATGAGATTTTTCTTGTAGCAGATCTATGAACCTGCTTTATTTTCAGCATCCCTTTGTATGAATGGTTGTCAGCCTGGTACTTACAGCTCTCCTTGTCCTGCCTTCACCATTGCTGTGTGCAGAGGGTAAAAGTGCCTCTGAGTGATGCTTAATATCCTGTTAATTTATCACAGCATCCCATTAACTCTGTGGAGAATCTCAGGCTGTTGTTAATAGAGAAATGAAGTGAAGTTGAGGCAGGATATATTGTTACCCATGAAGCATATATACCAGATAATACTACAAAAGTTGTTTTTTTGTGATCTTGGCATAACTTCAGTAATGATTGATGTGAGAAGGCTCAAAGTGGACCCTTTAAAGTAACGAACATTGCCTAGGAAAAAGCTCCACTGCTGTAGAGGAATGGCTGGAATGATGGATGTGTTTTCCTCACTAGTACAGTGAATTTCTTCTCTAGTATGCTGGGAAGGGTATCACACCAAAACACTGCTCTCCTTCCACCCCAGGGCATGGGGCTGAGTGTTCGCTTGCATCAGCCTGCCATACAAGAAGTCAGGATGTAGCCTTCTCCTCTGTTTGACAGGTTTTTAAACTAGGCCATGTCTTTGGGCTGTTAGGGGAGTTGCAGATGCTGCTGATTCAGGAGTCCGTAGCAGGAAAGAGGGCTGGCCTGAATGCATCCTTCTGCAAGATTTAAGAGAGTTTCATTGCAGCAGGTGGCCTCCTGTTGTGGTTCCTGGGAACAAACTTCCTTAAGTGAGGCCATGCAACTTACTTTGCAGCCTTTCAGGCTACTTTCTCCCTGAGTTTGTGCTGTGCTATTTCTAATACCATGGCCTGTGTTCAGATCCCTTACAACAGCTGCCTTGCTTCTGAGTCCCGTCTGTCCCTCTCCACTGAGTATGAGGAGAGCCAAAGGCTGGCAGTGCAGGAGGATTTGTTGCCTTGGTTGTGTGTCCTGCCTGGGTGCAGGGCAGGCACTGGGGTACCAGTTAGGTCTTCCCGAGGTACTCACTCATCCATAGCCCCATACTGCTCTTGCTGCTTCAGAACCCTGACTCTTGCTGGAAGGCAGGGGAGCAGAGGGTCATCCTTCCTAGAGAAGGGGCAGCAGCTGCATTTAAATCCCTTATCCACGGGGACATCTTTTCCAGCACTGTAGTGATTTTGCTACTGCTGTGAAGATCAAATTCCAGCTGTGTGTGTCCCTTGTGACTTCCAGGCACACAGGATACAGACACTCAGGAGTGGCAGTCCCTGAATCCAGCAGCGCCATGGTGTCAACATAGTGCTGGAGAGGCGTGTGCTTGGAAGAAAACCATTTATCAAACTATGTTTTGTTGACTCAAAGCCCTAGAATAGCCAAACACTTCAGCAGGTATTTGATTATAAACAGTGGAACACTCACGAGCTTAAAGAACAACCAACCGTGAGTTACCTAGATAGGCGATGCTATAACAGGGCAACAGTTGGCCAGCCGTGCCCTTCAAGAACAATACAGGCCTCTTGGTGTAAAATTACCTTTTTGGCCAACATTTTCTCATGTATGACACTGCTTCTCTTTGATAGCCAAAGCTGATTGGAAGAAAAACTCAGAAAAACCCAGAGAAATGAAATGAGGAGGGAATATAATAAGCGTAAACCTAAATCTCTAATATTCCTAATTCTGCAACAGCATGACTGTCAGTAATAAACTTTGCATGAAAGCTGAAATTTCATTTTGGATTCATTAGAAGATTCTTATGCTGCTGAGGAAAAAAAAAAAAGAAAATTACACTCCCTTATGAATTGCCAAGTGATCGCACAATAGCTGCATTTATTTTATTAGCCTTCTGACCTTTCCCTTCTCTGGTGAGGTTTCTTTTTCCTATTAGCTCTATTAGAGCGTCTACTGAGATGGCAACAAAACAAACACTGTTATTGTTGGCTAACTTGCTCTTTTAGCAGGGAACAGAGATGCACAGGCCATGAGCAGATACTGGCCTTGCACTTCCAGCCCATGGTAGGCGTGGGAGCCACACCATGCCTGGGACACCAGGCTCTGGTAGGAAGCCCTCGCTGTGGACACCACCATGCTGAAGATGCTGCATCTATTTTCATAAAGTGCTTCAAGTCATGCTTGACTTGTAGCCTGGGAGTGATTTATTTGCCTCCAATGGAGGAGTGTTACTTTGTTTTGTACCATTTACGTATTTTTGCACAGATACTGAGGGGGTTTCCCCCCTCTTTTTTATAACTGCCCCCCAGCACCTCTTCCTCTGGTGGTGATCAGTGTTAGACCATGTGGTGATGATTGGATGCTTTCTGCCCCTGTGGTTTCTAGGGCAGGTTGGTTTGCTACAAAGAACTGAAGCTTCTGGAGAGATGGTTGTGATTATTGTGGCAGCACTTTCCAGAAGCACAAAGCAGATTTTGTGTCCTTAATTTAACTGGCTGCTCAGCATCAGCGGAACTGAGTGTTTCAAGAATTTATACCAAGCCGTAAGGGTCTACTGTCATGCTGGCATGGAGCAGGACTACGGAATTTTTTGACTTATATGGAAGTTTGAGAAAACTTCAGAAATAATTCTGGAATATGCCCAGCAGACTGCATGGTAACAGAGGAGCTGGCTGAGGAATTTATAGCTGCGGAGAGAGAATAAACATCTTTTTTCTAAAGAAATTTTGATCCCAGGAGGGGAAAAAACAACTCAGAAGACTAGTGGAGAATTTGTCAATTATCTTTTCCTTTGTGGTTAACTTATCTGGGACCTATACATATAAATCATAGTAATAACAGAAACACTGCTGAACTTACCAGCAGCATTTAAGGAGGAGAATTTGGGGATAGGAACTCACCCGATTTCCAGAATGCCAAGATTGTAGTCCTGTGTTATTCTAGTATTAGTCACTTCTAGCAGATAAGATTGCATAAAAACCTCAGCCCATCTCCAGTTTCAGGAGGGCCAAACCAAGCCAGTTAGGAGCAGTTAAATTGCTAGTTCTTGAACAGAAGTGGCAGCATGATAAATGTGACCTGTTAACTCCAGGAAAGTGCAGCAAATTTTTCTTTAGTTTAGCCTTAGGGAAAAAGCATATTAAAACTTTGCGTGTTGGCATTTGAAGTCTTCTGTCTTTAGACAAATGGCACCACAACTCTAGAGTTTAAGGAGGAAGACTGAATCAATTGCTCTTATACATTTACTCCATATAATTACTTTGTTCTACTAATTAATTTCCTTACTGTATTTTACCGCTCAGGAGACTTAGGTACTCGCTATAATCCATGATACTAGACCCTTTTTAAACACACACCACTACCAAAAAACTCCCACCTTTCTCTCATTCTGTGGCTGTATAGGTACTGGGAAAATGTTTACAGTCGCTATATTTCTTGTTGCACAGCAGGGGTGTTTGAAATATTGTGTCAGCCCGGCAAAGAAGCACCTAGAATCAACCCTGACACCTCAACATGGGCTGTGCTTGTCTTTAGCAAGAAATGGGATAATTGCTGACTCTCTCAGGGAAGCTGTACATCTAAAAGTGAACAAATGATTAACTGTGCTATTAGAGGAGATGTGATAAAAAGGAGACACCTCAGACAATGAGGAGAATAGAGAGGAATAGAGTCAGGGCCCATCCAGTTAGGGGATAGGCCCTTATGGCATGCTTTGAGATCATATACCACCTCAAGGTAAAGTTATACCAGCCCTTTGCTGACGGTCATCAGAAGATGATCTGGTACCCTGGATTCCTGACACAAACCATCAGGAATTGGGACTGTGGTGTTGCAATTAAAATAATAACAGCTGCACTGTCACAAGGGCTTGCTTGTAGCATGAACAAGTGATGTTCACCTCTCTGGGATTTCACACTGATCCCATCCCACCAGCCATTTGAGCATCCTGTTATTTTCCACAAAGCTACTCATGACGGGCAGAACAGCAAAGACTGTGAGGCTCTTCTGGGCCCCATGGCACAAGGGATTAAGTCAGGGCCAGGGTGAACACAGTACAGAAATGTAGCGGGTTTGGTTTGCAAACCGGGCGGAAACACCAATTTAGTGTAGTGGTTTGATCACATGCTTTTCACTTTGTGAGATAAGGATGAGAAGAAATGCAAAGCAGGCCTAAAACTTTAAAGAATATAAATAAGTTTATTACTAACAGAATTAAAAGTAACAAGAAATAAAAAGAAGTGAAAGCAAAACCCTCTTCCCTCCAGCACTCCCCAAGCAAAAACACCCCCCCCTCCCTCCAGCACTCTCCCCTCCTTTTACCACCCCGCACAAAAGGTAACAATTTTTGGTCAGTGTTACAGTCTTTAAAAGTCTCTTCCTTATGCTTAGGGAAAAAAGGTTCTCTTCTACTGATGCTGCAAACTTCTTATTTTTTTTTTCACAGTCTCAGCAGTCCGCCCGGGAATTACCTACTGAAGTGAAATCTCTCCCATGAAAACTCCACAGTATATTCACACTGCAATCATGGGCCATCATATGGGGTTACAAGTCCTTTTAAAGATGAATTCTTCCAGCCCAAACACAAAGGTTTTCTTTTTCCAATTTCTTTTAAACATAAATTATTTCAGCTTAAACACAAGGGCTTCTCTGCTTCTTCACAAACTTCTAAAAGCTGCTTCACAGCTACATGGCCTAGCATAGGCATTCTCTTACATCTTCACAGGCTGCAACATGAATTTTCACAGGCATGGATTTTCATCTCCCCATACTTTTATAATGATTTAAAGAGTTCAGTCCTCCGCAGCTGCTAGAAGGGATTTTAAGACTGGCGCCGGAACGCACACGCCCTTTTCTCCCGCCGCCATCTCAGCGTCGTCCCACGTGACTGACTTTCTCTTTCTCTCTGACCGTGCAGCCTCCATGTTCTTCTCCCTCACGTCTTTCCCCACAGGCTGCGCTGCTGTTCAGTTCGGTGCGAGCTGTGCAGGCTGGAAAAGGAGGCTCCGCTGGTCCCGCTGGGTCTGCGCGGGCTGCAGGAGGGGGAGAGGAGGCTCCCCCGGGCTGCATGAAGGGGGAGGGGAGGCCCCTCCTGATTCAGAAGCCGAGCTGGGTGAATTCGGCTATCGGGCAGCCCATAGTTAGTTTAGCTGCTTGCGGCTCTGAGGGAAGGGAGAGGGGAGGCAGGAGCCCAGGCCGGGCCCAGGCCCGGGCCGGGCCCGGAGGCCGCCCGGGCCTCGGAAGCCCCCGCTTTCCCTCAGGAGACCGGGAACCAGAGAGGGGAACTTCCCGCCCTTGCACGGGGTTTAAATATGCAAAATTCACAAAAGCGCATTGGCTTAAAAGCTTGTCAATCAACTCAGTTTCAACCCATGACAAGAAACATAGGTATGAACCAGGAACTATCTTCTGGCTTAGCATCTTACAATCTTTTTCACCTTTTTTGTGCACAGATGTTCTTGGAAAATCCCAGTTAAAAGACAGAAAGGATTAACAATACCTGCTTCCAGGGCCTCACTTAGACACAGGCAATACCTCTAGTTCCACAGTCTGAGCCACAGAATATGTCAAGAATGTACATACAATTATGCACTGGGAAGATATGTGCTCCATGAACTCTGTAGCCTTACTTGGCTCAGCTAGAAATATCTCTAAAAGAATATTGCCAAACAGTGTATGGTTTTCAACTGGCAGTTAGTATTTTAATATTTTTTTGATCAGGAGTTGTCAAGAGAATAATAGAGTCAAAGAAATTCCAACCCAATGCATTCATGGCATTGCATTTAATTGCAGTGATCTGAATAGTGCAAATTACCCTAATGATCACTTTCAATTTAATTGCTGGGCTACCTCTGTATTTTTCAAATAACTGAGGTTGTAAAGTTTTCTACTTCTTAACTAGGTTGCATTTTGGTGTTAGTTAATGTTACGCCTTATTAAATCAATATGGTGGTTTCCTGCCAGTTTTATTTCATGTTTAACAGACAAGTCATCTCTATAGGGTACTGTTAGAAATTATGTTATAACATTTCATGTCTATTTGCTAACCACAAACAGTCTCTCTGGTGAAACAAAATGCATTCAACTATCCTTACTTTTGCTAATTTCACTTTTCTGTGAAACGTCCCTTCTGATGTGGCGAGCACAGCTGCACAGGATGAAGCCAAGAGGAGCCCAGAGAGAAAACAGTGGTGCTGGCAGGAGCCACTGGATGGGGACCGCACTGCTCCCGGAAACCCAGCCTGTGGGAAAGGGACTCCCAGGCTCTGCTCCCCTCTCCCTGTGCCCAGGGTAGGGACACGACTCAGCCTCCGCTGGCTTCTGCCCCCACTGCTCTACAGCTGCAGCCTGGGGGAGTCCAGGGCAGCTGTCCCACCTGCAACAAGGTGACAAGGGCATGGATGGATCTACGCCACCAACGGGCAAAGGCACCATCCCTCGGCACCAGCAGGCTCCCCAGAAGCTTGTCCATAGAGGCTGTGCTAGTGCTCTGGAGCAGCAGAAACTGAGCAGTGAGTTACACAAAGTGGTGCCAATAAAAACTGTGGTGTTGCTCCGCTTCTTTGATGATGTGGATTGGCACAGTCCTGCTCTTTGTGATGAGCCCAGGAGGCTTTCAATGCTTTCTTTTCTTGAGCACAAGGGCAGCTTGAACGTACTGACCTGGTAAAGCTGGTTGCTTTGGCCTTAGGGTATACATTTCTTGTAGTGTTAGGAGGCTGGTTAACATCAGACTGGGATTATGAAGGGAGTTGTCTTCTGTTTGGAGATTTGTTTAGGATACAATGAGTCTTTACCAACTTCTTCTGTACTGTCCTTCAATAGAAGCCAGCTGCTTTAAATACTGTATTTTTGAAGCTCCAAGATTCCCAATATGGTTCTTTGCAATATATTTTCCATATAACTTTGTTTTAAACATCAAGTACGGCCTTATGGCCAGAAGAGTGTCTCATCTCTGCAAGCATGTGCACGTAAAATAACCCCCTCAAGCTCTCAATGGTGTGCAAGGCTGAATCATTTTACTGGAAGCAGGGACAGACAAATGGAAAGAACAATTTTAAGCACATTCTGTCACTGCAAGGAGTGAAGTATGTGTTGGGTATAATTCCTATTTATACTTGTATTCTAAAACAGTCCAAAATCCAAGTTAGGTTTGCTCTCCTGACTGCAGTGGAACAAAGTGCTCATCCTATATGGGGACTGGATGCCTCGAAGGCATTCTATTACTCCAAGCAGCCTTCCCAGGGAAAAGATATCTCTCCACCTCCTCAAATCTGAGGCACGAGTGCCAAGTGTCAATGCTGCAGTATTTCAACCCCCAGAAACCGGAGAGGGATTTGCTGGAACCCTGTGGCATGCAGAGTGACATGCTAGACCATAGCATTGTATCACCTCTATATATTGTCTCAAAAATTTGTCCACAGATGCAGCTGTGGCTTCATGATGCTGAACAAAGCATCCCCAAGGAACTGCAAGAAAAGCCTGTTCTCCATGCAAAATACCAGGGATTAATTAACATTGCATATTTTAACTGGTGTGGCTATATAGGGCAGCATAGGTGTAGGCTACTGGGGATAAAGAGTGGCTTATTCTGATTTCTTTTCATTTGATAAAAATAAAAAAAGT
This sequence comes from Eulacestoma nigropectus, assembly GCA_013397775.1. Classification (NCBI taxonomy): domain Eukaryota; kingdom Metazoa; phylum Chordata; class Aves; order Passeriformes; genus Eulacestoma; species Eulacestoma nigropectus. Next base: position 550,250 of record VZTE01002090.1, on the reverse strand, counting down.
TTAAGCAAAGTCAAAATACAGTATTACAGCGCTTTGTGCCTATATATAAGCTCTCATTGGCTCAATCAGACTCATTAAATGCTTAATGGCTTCTACACCAGTGGAAACTAATGTGTAGGTAACATCTGATATGTTCTTTCATGGAAGGAAGATCTTAGAGGAGGTGTGGAAATGATCCACCAATAATTGACCAGACTTGCCATAAAATGCATCTTACAGGAACATAAGACCAACCAAGTGGTCAGAACAGAGGTTAACCCAACCCAGCAAGATGAGCCCTGCCATTATTCACACTGGATTCCAAGGAATGCTGTAAAGACTGGGGCAAATGCAAAAGGATGCTTCCCTATCCTTCAGAAATTTGTGTATGAGCTAGAAATGAGTATGTAGTAGCTCTTGATGTATTTCTGGCTCGTGAATGTGTAAAGCTGCCACTTGAACCCAAGTAGACTCTCATACCTGCAACATCCCGTGCCAAGTTTATTTGGGGTGGAAAGATATTGATGATGGAGTTCTCATGTCATGAACAGAACTAAAGGTTTTATCTGCCTTTCTACAGATGTCAGCAGTGAGATCCAGAGAGCTGCTCAATCTTCTTGCAGACATTTTCTATAACCAGATGTTCCAAGTGACCGGTGATGAAATATTTAGTAACAGTAATAGTATATTGCCAAGCTTCTGACACACGGTGTCTGCAACTATGTCTGCCTTCGGCGGTCCAGGTATACCAGAAGAGCCATATTTCTTGCTGTAGTGATTCACCCTGCATTTCTGTGCTGTGATTTTCCCATCTGGCATCCTTTATTCATAGCAGCGGCTCTTCTTCTCTTCCAAGATTCTGTTTGCTTTTACTTTGTTCTTTTTCCTTTGAGGTTTCTCACCAGTTCAGGGAAGATAAACGGATACGGAGACAGTGTTGCACAAGGTGAGAGGGAGCAAGCATCTGTTGTCATCAGCTTTTCTGATTTCATCGGAGCTCTTGTGCTTCTCTTTAGCTGCCTTCATGCAACAAAATCCCTGGAAAATAATGGAGCCTAAGGTTCATCAGCTGTACACAGCCAGTGCTGATGCTGGGCTGAGCAATCTCACACTTTTTATTCAGGATGCAAAATTTTCAGGCACCAGAGGGAAAAATCTATGTGTTATTTCCTAAAGAAGCTTTAATGTGCTGCAGCCACCATCTGCCTATAGCTCATAAATTAAAACCAAGTAACTGTACAAGACACGTCAAGTCACTGCTTCTCTCTGGCATGCCTCCTCTGTCTTGCCTGGTACAGTCAAGCCATGAGGAAGCAGCTCCTCTGACAGGACAAAACCCAAACCAGCAACAAAACCCCAAACTCCAACTCCCCAAAAGTGAAAGAGAAAAAACCACATTAGGGAAACAAATAGAAACACAGGAAGACAAGCCTTGTGACCCATTAGCTCTTTTGTTTGCAGTATAAATCATCCTATTATAATCACAAATTTTGGGACATAATTGGACTACATGTCTAAACCCATTGCCAGTGATTACAGGCAAAATGCCCTGAGCGGTGAGGCCTGCAGTCCAGCCCTGTGCGGTTTGGGGGGAGGCTTTGGGGAGGAGGAAGGGAGTCTTTGCCATCGCCAGAGTATTTTCCATGAGCAGTTCTGTAGCTGGAAACAGATGCTCCATGCTGCCGTCCAGCCAGCAATGTAATGTAAAAAACATCACAAAGCTACCCTTCAAAGCATTCTTCACTTTGCTCGTTGTCCAGCAATGGCTTGACCTCCTCCTTGCTCCTCACTGAAAGCCCATGTGGGTATCCTGAGGGTCTCTCTGCCCCATCCCTCTGAGAAGGGGAGAATGGCCTCCAAAGCTGCAGCAGCTCTCTCTTCTGTGGTTGAAGATGGGCAGTGTTACTGTTTCTTCGTCTCAAGTCCTGACTGACCATCAGAACTACTGAAGGGCTTTTGGATCCCCTTGGCAATTTTTCCTGAGCAAATGGCTTCAAGAATGAAAGGTTAAACTCATTTCCTGCCCAGCCGTCCCCCTGGGCACCGTTCTCTGCTGCCCCAGGGTATGTTTACCCTATGCTGCTCTTTGCTAAGTTCAGTTCTTGTAGTTAGCCATGTTGTGAGGAACCTGGGAGTGTAAAAGTCTTGTCATCATTTTGATTCATGCCTTTTCCCCAGATGGAAAAGACTGGTCATGCACGGCAGCATGGGCTAACATTGTGCCAGCCGGTTTTAGTCAAGGCCCAATAGATGAGTGCAGGGAGGAAGTCACTCAGTGGCACAGTTGTCCTTCAGAGGGAGGATGTCCCACCGAGACCCTGCTACAGCTAGGGTGTTGGAGCTCTGCTTTTACAAACTCTGTTTCAAGTCGGTGAAAAACACGCAGATGATTAAGGGTGAATTTTTCACTGCTTTTGACGCTTTTCCCCTGTGTGTGTTCCTGCACGTTCTGCCCTTAAGTGTGTTGTTTCCCCAGGGTATTCCCCATGTGCTGGACACATGGCAACTTGAAAGAAAACTTGCATGGACAGAGATTGTTTACTGCTGGCTGCAATGCAGGTACTCCTTAATGTAACTTCTAAGTCTGCATGTGACTTTAGGAGCATGTTTCTGCCTCTGTTCTTCTACAACCAAAGTAGCCAAGATGAGGTAATGCTGCTGTGGAGATGCTGAGTGAGAGGTACGACCGCACAGTGATAGGCTGTTGGTCCACTGGGGTAGGGTTGTGTTTACTTTTTTGGTACCAATTTTTGACTTGGAAAAAAATCTTCCTCTTATTCCTAGCCTTGCACACTTTCTGCAGCAGATCCTTAATGGTGTTTCAGATACCGCACCCCAGAACCAGTGCCGCTGATCTTGCAACCCCCAAAGAGCTTGGTTTGCTTTCCAGTTCTGGTGTCCAGTGTTAAAAATGGTAACAACTCTTATTTTAATAAAAAAATGTTTATTACAAAAAAATAATTTAGAAAATAACAGCATCTGAATTCTTAAAACCATATTAAAAAAAACCACCCCGGGAATGCAGGATTAGAGNCCCACCCCCCCTTACACAATGCTTTTCAGCTGTAGATCTCCACCAGCTGGGCCCGTGGGGGGAAAGAAAGAGAATGAATAGCTCTGGGATCTTACTTTTATACCCTCTTAGCTCTTCCCAGAACCCACCACTGTCCTGCCCCACAGCACAAGATGATTGGTGAATTCCAAAGTCCATCACAAGTCCCTTTCACCAATGGATCATTTGCTGGGGAGGGACATTGGTTTACAGAGGGGGGGTTTAACAATTTAACTATCTTAACAACTTTAACAACTATTAACTTGGTTATAAGATGATTTTTATATGCAAAAGCCAATAACCTAATTTCATATATGACATCCAGACACGCCTGCTACCCGAGTTGTGATATTTTTCTTGTTCCCTATGTTTTCTTTAAGTGCAGTATTTTGAGCATCTAGGGTTTTCATGAAGCAGAAATCCAGTGATTTTTTGGTCTGTGGGGAGGCATTCCCCATCTTGATAGGCTTTTGAGCTTCAAACTGTGAAATCACTCTGTTCTTCCTCCCATGGCATTTCTTGCTCTTTCAGTAGCATACTTAAGGAACTTCCATGTCTAGCTATATCTTACATAGAAAAACATCTTGTTTTCCAGCTTATCTGCTGGCTCTTTTTAAAATTTTGAATCTTTCTTAGGAAGTGAGAGCAAGTGCTAGGTTTTCTGAACCATCACTTCTTTCAAAATCACTTTTACTCTACCTGTGATAAACTGTCTTTCAAATAGTCTTTTGCTAAATTTACATAGCACATGATATTTTCTTTTACAGAACTTGCATTTCCCTCTATTAACACAGTATTTCCAGCCATCATCAAACTTCCCCCATCTCTAACAAGTCTTCTGGGGCTATAAAACATTTAGGAGAGGTTCGGGAGGGGAGGGGAGGGGAGGAGAGGGGAGGAGAGGAGAGGAGAAAAGCCACAACCATTTTTTGAAGGAAGCTCTTAAAACATTATGACTTATTTCACAGCTGGCATAATCACTCATGGGAAATCCACTTCTTTCAGGGTGAGGATATCATGAAATCTCCAGACCCAGGCAGGAGAGAACCCCTGAAGATCACCTAGTTCAGCCCTACTCTTTACTGACATCAGACTAGGTTAGTCCTGGGGAAACCCCCAAGGAAGGGAAGCACACCCTGTACCTGGGACTTGCTCCAGCACCGCAGTGCCTCCTGAGGAAAAGATTTTTCCTGATATTAAGTAAAATCTCCCAAGTGACAATCTGTGGTTCTTGTCCTCTTCTATATCATTTGGCACCCATGGGACCAGTTTGGCTCACAGCTCCATTGCCTCTATTTTCTTACAGCTTTCTGCTGGGGCACCTGATGGTTTTTGTGGCTCAGGCTACACCCAGCACCATTCAAGGGTTCAGGCTAAGACCACCTTTGGAGAGGGAATATTGGGGTGCTGGTGATGGTGGAGCCATACAGCCACATGGATTTGTTTCTTGTTTCCACTGCTGGATTTCCTTTGAAATCAAGTTATTTGGGGCTGAATCTAGTTGCTGGGTGGTCAAAGCAGGACTCGTGTGAGCACAGGGGAGGAGAAGGTGCCCTATTCCTTCCATTGCCTGAGCTCAGGCTCACCTTGAGCTGTCAGTGAGTAGAGAGGGACAGGTTTGCCTGTGGAGGTACCAGCCTCTTTCACGGACTGTAGGGTGGAGTAGGTGACCTGCTCATATGAGGTGTCTGAGTTACAGACAGTATAACCAGATGAGATGACACCCATGTTTTGCCAAGATTTGCATCTAATCCAGATGCTTTCGGGAGTGGGGACTTCATTAAAAAGGTCAGTATCAGGAACTATGATACAACTGCAAAAGTTGGCAGTGCCATATTTCTGTTTTGCCAGTGTTTTTAGAAGCCAAGTTGTGTAACGAACAGTGGCAGGAACTGCAACATTTCCCCCATTTTAGAAATGATTGTAACTCTCTGTAATGTCCATTACAAACATTTTTTGGGAACCTTTTCTGATAGATTATTTTACACAAGCAGTTAACTGCTCCCTCTGGATGAGTTCTGGTTTATTGATGACAAATTCAGAGCAGAGAACAGCTATCAGTGCCCACAAAACAAAAACAAAGAAGCCAAATTATATGCAATTTACAGTAAGATGAAATATTTAGCTCTGTTGAACATATGTTAATGCTGAGGGCAGTGGATGTTAGATTTAATTGAATCCAGAAAAATGATGAGTATTAGTCCCTCTAGAATTATTCCTGGTGAATCTCCAGGAAAATTTACAAGTATTTTAATAAATTAAAAGCAAATGGAAAAAAAAGGAAAGGAAAAAAATCAACCAATTTTTTTTTTTTTTTATCTCAAAGATTCCAGTTTCAGATCCTCACAGTAACACAGGTAATGGTCTAGAGTGCTGCATTCAAACAAACAAAAATAATGTCCAACAACAGCAGGAACTTCCTCGGGGTATATAAGATGCTAGAATTTATCTCTAGCACTCTGCAATGCTTTCCTTAACCAGGACCAGCTGGATTGCTGGGGTAGGGCTCAGCTCTCAGATGCAGAAAGACAACACCTGCCACAAATTAGCTCCAGGCTGGGCTGACGGGTGCCAAAGGGGCTGTGTAGCCACAGCTGCCAGAGGAGACCCTTTGGGGAGATAGAGCAACTCTTCTCTGCATGTGGTCAGCTGCTTGTCTCAGCAGGGTCTAGGGGCTTTCCCTTATCCTCATGGCTCTCCAGTCCAGGGATTTCTTCCAGTTTGCAAGCTAATGGTATTACAGTCCAGTTTGTTGCCCTTTTGCTGGTGTCAGTGACATCTTTCTCTTTGGGCAGTTCCTCCTCCCTGTTTTTTGCCCAGGATTTGTTCTTACAAAACTGTTTTACCCTTTCCATGCTTCACATTTTCAAATTAGCTAAGTCGATTGACTTAGTATATAAACTTGCTTGAGGAAATCAAAGCCTGTTTTTCTGATCTTCCTGTAGTTGCATGCAAACCAAATCATTTAGCACTTTATTTAAAGTATGTGTTTTGACAGATGCAAGGGAAGGTTTACTCGTTGTTCTCTGTTTCAAGACCGATTAGCAAGACAGATTTTCATGCCTCTCAAATCTTTGGAGAAAGAGGTTGTGTTTCTTTATACCGGTAGTCTGGAGCTAAAACCCTAACAATTTGCCTAGCAGTTGTGAGCATCCTGGTGGCTTTCTTTGTGAAAATGAGAAAATTCCAACTAAAAGCTGAGCTATGGAGAAGACCTGGGGATAATTTTTTCATCTTAAAGCAGGTATTAACTCTTCTTATCAGGAACTGGCTGTAACATAACAGTTACATGGGGAACCATGCACGAATGGCTTTTGGGCCCTCACAATCAATTTTCATATTTTTTTTCTCTTCAGTATAGGGAATTCCAGGGGTGTATAAAGAATCAGCCACTCTGATGTCCAAAGGACATGATATGCCATGCATTTTGGCTTTTACTGTTTGAGACAAATGAGGCTGAAAATAGTTAAAGTAAAAGCAGCAGCAAAAGAGTGTGGCATGTACATGGCAGAGGAGAAACAAGGTGACAAAGGGGAAGAGCAAGCAGTGGAGATTCCGGAGTGGTTGTGTCTGGTGTGTGGTGCAGATAGGTTTTGGGGCAGTGGGAAAAATGGTTTGTTACAATGTGAGAACCAAAGTAATTTCTGTCTGGAGTTGGGCTAGTTCTGGGGGAGATGGGGTGGAGGTCTTTTTTCTGATGGTGCACCAATGCCAAGAAGCAGAGAAGCCTACAACAGTTAAGAGAAGAGGCATTTGCTAAAGCAGAGGCATTTCTCTGCTATACACTGAACGAACCAGTGGATCACAACCTGACAGAGAGTACTGCATGTTGTGAAACAAAGAAATGAATGTTCCTGCTCAAGCACCTTGCTATGAAATGGGAGGTCACTGAGGGGCCAGTTACTTGTGGTGGGATCAAGGAAGAGATTTTAAGAGTAAGCAGATGGTGACATATTTTAAAGATATTATAAAAGGGGAATCCTCAGGGCAGATGTTTTGTCAGACACCAGAACACAGCACTGCAATGACAAGAAAATATGCAGAAAATGTGTGGCTGTTAGAGGATGGCAGCAGCCAGATGGTTCAGATTAACTCAGCAATGACTGCTAACACGAAGTGCAGCAGCAGGTGGGTCAGGCCTCAGTGGAGCTGCAGCTGTTCAACAAGCTGTGTATTCTCCATCCTCTTTACAACAGTGGAAACACCTGGCCATGAGACTTCATAGAACCATAGAATGGTTTAGGTTGGAAGGAACCTTAAGGATCATCTAGGTCCAATCCCCCTGCCACAGGCAGAGACCCTTTCCACTGGTCCAGGTGGCTCAGAGTCCCATCCTGCCTGGCCTCCCCAAGACTTCAAGGAATAGGGCATCTACAACTTCACTGAGCAACCCAATCCAGTGCTTCACCACCCTCACAGGAAAGAATTTCTTCCTTATATCTCATGTAAACTTGCCTGTTTTCAGTTTAAAGCCATTCCTCCTTGTCCTGTCACTACACGCCCTTGTCAAAAGTCCCTCTGTAGCTCTCTTGTAGGTCCCCTTCAGGTATGGGAAGGCTGCTCAAGCGTCACCCCAGAGCCTTCTCTTCCCCAGAATGAACAATCCCAGATTTGTCTCCTGTCTTCCAAGGAGACGTGGTCCAGCCTCTGATCATCTTCATGGCCTTCCTCTGGACTCATTCCAATAGATCCATCTCCTTCCTGTGGTGAGGACCCCAGAGCTGATGCAGCACTCCAGGTGGGGTCTCATGGGAGCAGAGTACAGGTGGAGAATCTCCTCCCTCGCCCCACTGGTTGCGCTTCTTTTGATGCAGCCCAGACCTCACACTCTTCACTGTATTGTGTTAAACTCTTTAAAAAGCTCTACTTTGAATGCTTAGGATAAACTTAAGCCTGGTTGTGAGAAAAATTGGTTCTGGTTGCACGAGAAAATGATGAGAAACTTGCAGTTTCAGCTAGTTCATGAAAGCAGATGCACCTTGGCAGGTTTGACACGTGCCACCCAGTAGGAAGAACAGGAAGATGTAAGCTTGCCAGTGGCCAGACAAGACATCATGCATAGTGAAGGTTTTCAATGGAGCAGATAAGACCTGGACAGTGTTTGAGCTCGTAGAGTCACATGCACAGTGGGCAGGAGGCCTGTGAAAGAAGGAAAGAGGGAAGGTGTAGAATCACTGAGGAAGTAGCAAAGAGGATAAGCTTGAAGATATTTTTTTATCTGAAGACCTCTAAGGATGATAGGGAAGGGAAGAAATTGTTCAGAGAAAGTACGAGAGTTTTAGAAATAAACAAAGAGTATGAGCCTGTAGATGTAAATAAGTGCTGCTCTACAAGCAAAACCATGTGATGGGGGCAGCCTCCCTGTCATGGAAAAGATGATGGTGCTGGTTTCCAAGTGCATCTGGAGGGAGTGCAGCCTCTTAGGATCACCAGGTTGACAGTATAAGCATTCAGGGTTTTGCCAAGCCCAACACTGCCCTGTGGTTTAGGCAACAGGAGCTGAAGCAGAGCAGGTTCCTGAAGACTGCTAGACACGTTTAGCTTGGCTCCTCTCAGGAAGGTCTGTTTTATAAGTTTTCCTCTTGTACAGTGCAATTTTATCTTTCGTTTTTACTGTATAGGAACTATCTGCACATTTTGGAGAGAATGCTTGCCAAGAATAATTATTCCTGTTGCTTCAAAACATAAGAGACTTAGAAAAGCCTAAGATGTTTCTTAGCTCTAGTGCTGAAAACGTGGCACTTCTGCAGAGACGATGCTGTCTCCGGAGACACAGTGGCATGGGGGTGTGAATGCTTCAGCAAGCAACTGGACTTCTAGGGCTCGCTCTTTGCAGGATCATCAATGGGACCTGCTTTGCCTGAAACATTTCCTATCAACAGCATACTATTAATCATTAGTGACTGGCCAATAACTTTTTTTATTGGGTTGGCTGAAGCTTAGCTGAAAGTTCAGTCAGGCAATGGACTTATGAATGTGTTTCTAGGAAAAGATTTTATTATAGAAGTTTAAAAGTGCTCACACTCTAATCCCTGTTTGAGGGTGAAAAGTGAACTTCAGATGAAATAAAATATTTGAACATGAATGCATGTCAGTGCCACAACAAACTTGTTTGTAACTTGCTGCCAAAGTGTTGGAATTTTTGACTTAAAGCATCTGCTGACTGACATTTCACAACTATACTCAATGGCTGAAATAGGAATTCAGAAACATCGTCGTGAATACCATGAAATCCTGATACGGATACTTGGAAGTTCTGTTAGTAGCCTGTTCCACCTGCCTCCCCCAGGAGACCATGTGGGTGTTGTCTTTTCCACCACTGCTCACCCTGCAATTCATTTTCATTTAACACGTGCTTTCATGGTACATCTGCTACTCCTGAAGCAGATTCTCCATATCCTCTCTACATCCCTCTGCATTTATCCCTCAGGTCTTTTCTGGTAAAATCTCACAGTGTGCCCATTAGTTCTCAGCAGCTTACTTCAGCTTATTTTTTCTCCTTTGCTGTTTAGAGAATTATACTGCAGCAATCTCACGGTGTGGGATTGATCAGCAATTCCATTGATGCTGTTTTCTGAGGGGACTCCTGTTCCCATCTCTTTTTAAGAGTCCCATTTGAAGATTTGGACTGTAGCTGTCAGGCAGGTTAAAAATTTCGCTTGTGCTCTGGGCTGTATCATCTTGAATTACGTAAGGCAAAATGTGGTTTTGTCATCTTTAATTGTTACCGAAAACAAGCTCTTCCCTGACTCACAGAGAAAACATTCTCCTGTTTGATTAGCTGCAGTGGACAGACAATTTAATAAGAAGAATTGAAGTAATTGCACTGAGAACAGGGCATTTAGGAGCATGGTTGGAAGCTTCTGCCTGTCACTTTAATTCAGAGAGCTGGCTGTCATCTCCTACCCATGTAGCCTGATGGTGCCTTGCAGGAAAAGGCAAAAGCTCTGTTGGTGTGCCCCCAAGGAATGTGGGGCATGGGAAAGGGAAGACCTGAACTTGAAGCAACTACTCCCAAGGTGTTTCTCCATTTTTACCTGCCAGGTTTGTGCTCACTGAAAGTAAACTGAACAGCTGGAAGGTTTTGCCTGGGTCCAGGACACAGCAGAGAGCCCTTTACTTTTGTTACTGGGCTCTTTTGGATTCATTAGATTCCTGTCCTTGCTGGGCTCTCAAGCAGCTTTCTGTGGGAGGAGGAAGGGGCACCATACTTCTTACAGATACTTCTGTTTATCCCACTAGGGGAAAATTCACCTCTGGACAAATGTGTTTTCATGGTGAAGCTGTGACAATGGTTAAGGAAGTTAATGGAATTGGCATATTTACCCTTCACGTGGGACCTCTGAATATTTCAGTATTCAACTGAAGGAGGAAAACCCAGCCTGCCACCTCAGCCTACAGGTTGGAAAAATAATGTTCTACTTCTTTATAGATAATGTGATCTGAGCCAAGGTTTTTCATGCTCAAACAGTAGGACTGCTCACTGATGGGTTTGCCATGTACAGAGACCTCTTCTATATACACACGGATATAATTACATACATATAGATGTATTTACATATGCATATTGTGATTTCAGTATAATCAAGCGTATCTGCCCATGTTTATAGCTCTACACCTGACTAGGAAGTCCTAAAGATAACTCATGTCGCCCATGTTTATAGCTCTACACCTGACTAGGAAGTCCTAAAGATAACTCATGTCATCTTCCTCACTGTCATCTCCCACCCCAAAAACAGGTCTTGGTAAGGTGGAGAGCCATGAACAAGACCTTTGTCTTCAGGTCTAGCTTTGTTGCCTGAGCCTGTCACTTTCCTCTGCAGCTGTAGGACAAACATCTCCTGCCTCAGCTGCACCCAAATGCTGCCCTGCTGCATGGCCAGGGGAAGAGTAGGAGAGGAGGTTTTTGGAATTGCTATTTGGGTAAACCAGAGTGACTTTGCAAAGAGGATGGGAGCGCTGCTGTACCACAAGCCAAGCAGTGCTCATCTGTGTGGGCAGCCACAGCAGGGCGCTGGGGTGGTCACTGCTGGAACAGCCCGGATAATGCTCTGTAATGGCATGGCTGTGGTTTCTAGTGTAAGACAAAGGTTTTCCATGGCTCATTTCCATGGTGGTCTCAAGTTTGTGATGTTCCCTTTGAGGGCTGGAGCTTAGCACTGGTCATTTACTGTGCTTCCCTGCTGGCCACCAGATCACAAGGCTGCAGGCTGGGGAAGGTGCCTTTCTGTCAGGACATCCCCTGGACAAAGCAATGCTGCATAGTGAGGAATGGCAGGGGAAATTCCTTGCTGATCTCTGCAGGAAGACAGCTCCTTTTCCAGGCTCCTGGGACAGCATTAACCTCCTAATTACAGTGATCCCTATAATTACTGGGGATTGCCTCAGCCAAACCATTTGCCCTTCTAGCCACAAGCATTCAATATACTGACTGTTGCTCTTCAGTATCAATTACACATCCTCTACCAAAATCCCAAGCACTCAGAACTTGAGACAGGCTTTTTGGGGATATTTCCTCTAGAGAGAAGAGATTGACTACTGCCATGGAAATTGCTTTTGCCCTTTTTATGAGGTGCCTGCACTTAAGCACAGGCTACAAGGCTGTACAAGGCTGTGTTGCTCCTGAGCAGCCTGGAGGAGATTGCACTGCTGGCTGAGGTGGTTGGAGTGATGCTTCCAGATGCGCAGTACAAGAGAGGAAGCTGCTGTATTACCGCTGGGAGGAAGTTAGTCTCATTTCTGCCCACACCAGGGTACCTGGGCCAGGGCGGAGGCACCCACAATCTAACTGGAACACAGAATAGGGCTGGCAGGAGGATGCTGCCACTGTGGTTTCTCCTGCTCATTGTAGTGGAGGCTGTTCTGCTTGCAGACTGGGGTGGCTGGAGCTCCTGAGGACACTGGGATATGAACACCTGCTGAGCAGCAAGTAATGCTGCTGTGTATTTGTGTGAGATGTGTCTTCCTCACCAATACACCAGACAATCATCCTCGCAGTTTGAGATTGATGTGTTACACTTGTAGGGGGGAAAGAGCTATTGATGGGGTTAAATACCAAGGTACAGAAATGATGGAGGGCAGCTACTGAGATGTAAGAAACTCAGTAACTACTACCAAGTTCCTCTTTATTTCAGTCAGTATGCCAGTTTTGTTTCAGTCTCTGGCATATCTGAAAAGAGATGGTCTTTCAAGTTGTTGTCTCATCCCAGGTGCCCATGAGATGTCAGACACCGCACAAAGGTTCATTATGGAATTGAGGATGAGAAGCTCATCTTGCAGCATTTGGAACAACAGCCCTTGCCATAAATTTGGGGACCAGCACAGACTTCTTCCACTCTTGTCACCTCTACAAAGACAGGAGGAGTCAAGAGGGTTGTGCTCATCTCCTGCCTCTCCTCTTGCACTTGAGCTGTTGGTGGTGTGGGACATGGCTGTACTTTTTTTTTCTTCATGAGGCTATGTCAAGCCAGATGAAGGGAAAAAGTTATTTGGCTTTGGATTGAAGTAGTATAAAAAAGGAAGTCTGGTTTCTCACCCAGTGAAGCAGAATCAAACTAAGTCTACATGGTTTGGCAGGAAATACCCCTTCTGATTCCAGATTAAATGTGTTATTTCAAGAACTTGCAAGAAGAGAAAGGAAGTGAACAGCTACAAGCAAAATGCCTGAGAGGAAGGCAATGGACCCCTACTTTTTTTCCAATTGTCAGAGGATGAGAGTGCCATATTCACAAGCATTTCCATCCCTGGAGCCACTCACCTGAGAGCATCTGCTGAGAGGGTGACCAAGTGACAGACATTTTGCACCTGGAAAGTGCTCTTACAATCTCTTCCAACACTTCTCACTTTGTATAAATGTCTCTATTAAATCCCATTAGCCTCAGTTGCATTGCAAAATATCACAGAAAGAAGAATATTTGCTCAGATGTCTCAGACTGATGATCTTACAGTATGTTTAAGCATTACTCATAACTGTAGGTGAGTGGAAAGATTTTTAAAATAAATCATTACTGTGAGTATCAGATTTTCCTGTTATTCAGGAAAAGGGAACAGTATCATCATTTTGAAGAAGCTCTATTAACTTTTGAAACCCGTTGGGAGGGCAAGAAACAGTAATGGAAAACTAAGAACAACAGTTGGATTCTTCTTCGAAAGAGTAGCTGATGTGAAGGCACAGGCAGAAATGCACACCTGCATCTTGTTTTCATGAGCATCTTTCTGGAAGCAAAGCGGTGTTACAGGAATTGCATTTCTTCTACTACCTTTAAATTTTCTTAGTAAAGTGAATGAACCAAAAGATGGGTGCAAGATGTTTCACTGAGCAAAGTTTGGGAAGGAAGGAAGGAAGGAAGGAAGGGAGGAAGGAAGGA
>VZTE01002090.1:417443-536769 GCA_013397775.1 Eulacestoma nigropectus | reverse complement strand
GGAAGGAAGGAAGGAAGGAAGGAAGGAAGGAAGGGAGGGAGGAATCAGCAACAGCTCTGCATTCCTCTGAGAGGGTTTTAAGCCACCATCGCCTGACTATGATGTGCAGCTTATATAAAGTACACTGGTCAAACTCAGGCTTTATTGCAGTCAGTCAGGTCAGAGGAAATTCCCAAGTGACAGAGTTGGGAGTTGTGTGTGGACCTGAGCTACCTCTGGGACTGGTGTCTAAGTCACAATGCAGTTTTTCTGAATGTGGAGTACTAGGCAAGGAAGATAGATTGGGATGTGCTGTCACTCTTGCATGAACAGCCATTGCCACAGAGAAGTCCAGCAAAGGTATCAGCCCTGGACTTGGAAAAGCAAGATGGTCATGCATAATGGTGAGGAGGGAACTGAGAAGGCGCTCAGCAGCCTATTCTGACCCAGCACAACCATTCTTATATTTAATTCTGATGTTTCATTCAAGATTACATTCACAGTCTTTAATCAATCAAACTCAGCAAGTTGTACAGTAAACATTTGCCGTACGTGGTTGCTTCCTTATGTTCTATATGTGCTCTGTTTTTCTCTTTTGCTTTGATCATGGCCTTGAAGTGGGGTGGACAATCATTTTGTTATGTTTGAATAACACCCTACCAAACTGTGCATTGGTCCATGCCTAGAATTTCTAGGCACGTCCTCGGTATAAATAAATACGAATAATCTATACTTCTCAAAAAGTAAATTTGATGTTCCTGTAAACAGCCTAGGTAAGAAACAGAGGAGCTCCAGCCTCACAGGCTGTGAGAACTAGCCAGATGCACTGTTTAAGAAATATCAACTAGGAACAGCCTAAATAGTTACAGATTCTGTGAGGCAGATTTTAAACACCATTTGCTTACTAAGAACATGGCTCTGGATAGCCGCTGAGACTAGGTGAGATAAGGGGTGAGGTATAGGGGAAGAGGGTGCTGTAACCAAACTGAGCAGTGTCAGCACCTGCATCCAACACGTCCTTGTGCATCTTACATCAGTGCTGTGTTTAATCCGGCAGAACCTGCTAGCGGCTGCAAGACACAAGGACAGGCATCTCCACTCCACATCCACACAAGACAGCACCTTTGTATTGTGCTCGCTGAGCTCTGACCAGATTCCTCTACTGTCCATGGTGGCACAGTGTTGTAGCTCTTCCTTCACAAAATAGTCTCCCTTTAAAATTACTTTACGCATACTGCTAAGGACTGTGCTGGCAGGATACATCAGGCATGGGGATGCTGGAGGATTACAGAATGCTCGGCTTTAGTCTTAGGTGTTTTCCCTGCATCAGGGAGATGGAATTTTCCTTTTCATACAACGGCAGGTATCTCCCGTTCCATCCTTGCTGCAGGGAAAGAAGGGTTGATACAAACATCGTGTTGAGGACTGAGTTGTCCATGGTATGTTACTTTTCAAAGAAAAGCCTGGTGTTAATGTTCAAGAGGCAGAACTTCTGTGAGATCATGGGGGGAACTGGAGGATGATCTTCTCTTTTGTTGGATTGAAAAATGTTCTGCACAGCTCTTCAGAAAAAAAGACCTAAATGCCTTTCCTGCAAAGACTGAATAAACACTGTAAATTTTCCTGCTGATTTTACATATAACAGGAATCAAAGGTATCTGTCCTTGCCGGAAGGGAGGACCACTAAGTTGAAGTGAGGAAGGAAATGTGATTTTTCTAATACCCTATACATATTGATGTCGATCCATACCAATGTACAGATCTCTTGGCTCAAAGGCAAGAATGTTTGTGTATATGAGAGTCCAGCTGAGGATGGATGTAACCCAGCAGGAGCCAAACCTGTTCTTTCCAATGTTTGCCTCATCCGTGCTCCTGTCACTCTGCTGATTTTGCAGAATGGAAAGCTGGTTACGTGCTGTGCCTGACAACAGTGACAGGCAAGGGTGAGGCTACCCAATGAGTCAGAAAACACTTGCAGGAGTTAGTTCTGGCAGCCAGTCTTGCTGCAAAGTCACATTTCTTTTCTGCATCTGCCATTTATGTTGTTGGTAACTGTGCAAACCATAACTTTGGCAGCCCCTTAAGGGTATTAGTTTTCTGAGTGTGAGCAGTTATTTAAGGATTTCTGAAACATAAAAGTGCACCTTGAGGCTCAGGTACTTTGGCACCTTTCTCTGTGTCCGAGTTCACATACATTGTGAAGAAGAACAATAAACCTGAATTTATTCTTTATTTGGTGGGAACAAGTGTGAATGTGGTGGGGTGAGCCCAGTCCACAAGACCAGCAGTGAGCAGGCTTCAGTCTGGAAAGGGCAGTAGAACACTTGTTCCTCCTGCCCCACACTTGACAGACATCAACCTCACATCACGCCCACAGCTACAACTGCCCAATAGCTTTTAACAAACTCTTAGTAAAGGTGCAAAAGTCACAAATACAAGGTACTACAGGAATAGAGGTGGGATTGAGGCACTGACATTGAGTCCCCACAGTGGTTTTTCTATACAAAGGTAATTTAGGGATTGCTAGAGACTATAGGTCCAGGCTCTGCCTCAGACAAGCATCTTCCTAGGACAGTCCATTTGGGGTGGATGCATTATGCTAGGAGTGCTGTCAGGAGTTGTCACATTTGCTTTGGAGTGTTTGAGGGTTCTCAACTCACCAACATTTTTGCACTCACTTTGCAAGTTGAATGTTTCATTTAACTTGCCAATCAAATTGAGGTAATATATTGCAACAGAGAAGAACGTATTCTTGAGTGTTCTTTATAATGTAGCGGTCAACTGCTCTTTGACCTTGGCTCAACATGGATTTTTGCTACATCCTACGAAATTTAAATACCTGTACACTGGCACCAGTATCTTAGATAAAAGGATACTTAGATAAAAAGATACTTGTGGACATACCTTATCTTTGTTCTCTTACATGTCTCCTGAATAATTTTATTTCAGTCTGCTCTACAGTGCTGCATTTACATGAAATCAGTCCTAAAATTCAGGATGACACCTCCTCCCCCATGATGCTTATCTGGATACACGGGACACTTACCTGTCTGATGGTTTCAGCAGAGCTAAAGGCTCAAGTCTTTAGTGAGTGTATTTATATGAAGCAAAGGAAATGTTCTATGGCACTGGTTTCTCAAAACTTGTAAGTGCCATCCCTTCAGGGTAAAGTTATTTTTCTTACAGCATATGTAATTGAGTTGTACTGAAAGTACATCCTAATCCCTCTGTTAAATCTTATAAGATTTACAGTTTTGGATAAACAGTGTTTGATATCCCTTTGTAGCAGATCCGCAGGGTATTTAATAAGAAATAACAAGTGGGCTCCTATTCCTTCTCTAGCAAACTTTGATCCACGTCATGGATTTGACCAGGAGTACAGAAAGCAGGAGATTTATGGATGATAAAAAGGATGACATCATGTATCTGGACTGCTCTCCATGTCACTGCTGCCTGTAAAGTGTGTTTTAGGCAGAACTGCTCTTCTGCCTGTTTCAGTGCCCTTGCCTGCATCCAAGGAGGGATGGATCACAACCAAATTCAAGCTCTGGGACACCTTATTCTCCCTGTGCACAGCTCTTCCCTCCATGCTGGCAGGGCCAGGCACAGGACAGCCCAGAATGGCTCTCCTCCATCTATAAGCTGACAGTGCTGGGGAAGGGAGTCAGATTTTTAGTGTTTGCTGAGATAGCTGTCAACCAGTACTTGCCAGGTTCTAGTAAACCTTCCTACAGCTGGGCTTCGCCTCCCAGCTTTGCTGACGTGGCCAGTGACTTAAGGGTGTTTGAGAACACAGTGAGTAGCACTAGGATCTTTCTAGGATTGTGTGTTTGCCTTTGGCTGGCTGAGGGGGCCAAGGTGACTGAGGTGTGGAGGAGGAGGAGCAGGGAGAAAGGCTCTTCTGCTGCTCTTGGACCTCAGAGCAAGGCTCCCACAAAGGGTGGCATCAGCTTAGTGGCATGCATTGCACAGGAAATGAGGCCCCCTCTTGCACTGTCATTGTGCATCTAGCAAATTCTTGCTGCCAGATCTCACCAGCACTCGCAGTAACCACTGATAAGCAGGTAGCAGGC
Source organism: Eulacestoma nigropectus (assembly GCA_013397775.1). NCBI lineage: Eukaryota > Metazoa > Chordata > Aves > Passeriformes > Eulacestoma > Eulacestoma nigropectus. The sequence goes on along the minus strand of VZTE01002090.1, from coordinate 532,717 downwards.
TTTTACAAACAACCACAGAGATTGCGGAGCACAAGTCAAGCAAGTCTCTGCAGGATCCCAGTGCTCAGCCCCAGCACTACTGGTATGTAGGTGGGGTGTGTGTGTCGAGAATCAATTTTTAACTAAATAACTTTGTGTGCCAGGCTTATGATATAGGGCACTTACTGCTTGTGCTCACAGGAAACTCCCCCTGATGGTTGGTATTGTTAGAAAGTGTCAAAATTGTCAGTATGCTCAGAAACTCCGTGTCCGCTCTCCTGACACAGAGGGTGTTTCTGGTGTCAGAAGGAGTGTCACACCTTGGGAAGCCTTGAAATGAGGTGTTGCTGGTGGTCACTAGGGTTTGGGACTTTAAGGCTCCAGCAAAAAAAAATGCCAGTTTTCTCCCATTAACCCTATTTTCTAAATTAATGGCCAATTTGTGCAGACTTCTCTGAGTGAGTCAGCCTTTGGGAGATGATGATACTGTTACTTCATCCTTCTATCATCTAACACTTCTCCTCTTCCAGTGTTTTTCCTATCGCGATGCCCACTTTAAAGTACTTGTGGTAGCAAAAAAAAAAAAAAAAAAAAAAAAAAAAAAAAAAAAATCTCTCTCACTGAGAACACATTTAGAAATTAGAATGTCATATATATTAAACTCAGACAGTGAAATCCATGGAATGCAGGGCTATCCAAGAGAAAAATGTGGCCTGAGCTATGGAAAATTAGTTTCCTTCCAGCTCTCATAAGTTCTGCAGCAACCTCTGGAAATCTGCAGACTGCTCAGTGGATGACCAGCTATCTGCAGAAAGTCCCAAGAATCCTTGCCATAGCAATTCCAGGCATTTCTGAGAGAACTAAATAAAAAGCATCTGTCTGAGCTAGTGCATAATCTCTTTTGATCTGAGTTCAGATATGAGGTTTTGTAGTGGTTTATGTCAATCAGGGTATGAAACTATCGTAAAACATGTCAGTAGATAATAGTAAATTTATTACATCAAAGTAAAGAGCATACAATGACTTAACTGTGTGGGACTGCATCAAGAGCTACCCAAATATTTTTAGCACTTATAAAGGAAACAGACTTCAGGGTGGATCCCTTCTCTGCTATGTATTTATGTCTGCTTCTATGTTTTTGAGGCAAAAGTGATGAACTTTGTCCTCTTGCAGAACATTTATAATATCAATAGGACTAGATGAGAAATCTCCGGTCAGATACTGACGTATCAGTGTGACATATCAAAAATATCAACACCACTCTGGAAAAGGACGTGCAGGCTTTGTCAATGTTTTTGATCCCTCTGAATTGGAGCTGCTTCAGAGACAAAACAAAAGCACTAGCCTTTCAGCAGCTGTAACTCAGCATCTTCTAACTTCTCTAACTCATCTATCTAACTTTTCTATCAGCATCACAGAGCTGCTGAGACCTTAATGGAGGGATGTCAGGTGGTGAGCCGTACAATGTCTCACAGCACCTGCTCAGGCGTTTCTTCCTGAGGTGTTTCATGTTATGGAAATGACTTGGTGAACCTCAGTCATCATACATGTATCCTCTCCTGGTCCCCCTCTCTGCAACTGTGATGGTGCCACCTGTACAGACCTCTTCTGCAGGGGTCCCATTGCTCCCCTTCCCCCATCTGTGGCTGGCACCACTTCTTTTTCATGCCAGGATGCCTGAGCATGTTGGAGTGGAAGCTGGTGTGAGAGAGGAAGATCAGGAAAAAGCACTTTTCATCCCACCAGTGTTGCAGCCATCTCTGTAGAGGAACTTTTGCTCTGACTGTTTCCAAGCCTATTATTCCCTCAGAAAAGGGACTTAAAGATTGGAGAATCACCAGGTCCAAATAGCATCACCTACCATGGTATGGATGCTTGGTCATTGTTGAGTGTGAAAGAAAAGAGAACTAATCTTTGTCTAAAGGCCTAGTGGTTCCATCCCACTTAAAAATCTTTGTTCGCAGAAGAGAAGCTACTCTGTCCTATGGACAGACACAGCAGAACGGGCAGACATGCTCATGGCCTGGCTTTCTGTGTTCATCTCTTGGGTGGGTTATGCTTAAACAAGCCTGATGCGCATTGCAGAAGTGTCTTGAAATAACTTTCACTGCTGCAAATTTTTCCATACTGTTAGCCTAGTGAAACACTTAAGAGTCAATGCTCTCAATTGTTTTTCAGGGTAAACAGCTCATAACATTTCCTACAGGAAGTACAGGTTTTTTAGATTTAGTTTTATTTATCTGGTACTTGTGAAGATGTAATTTGTTTTTCTATTGTTTATAAGATTTCTCGTTAAGAAGGAAAAGGTTTTTATTCACACATTTGCTTTTTTGACTGAATGCCAAGGGAAGTCACAAGGAATTTTCTAGCAACTATGATGCAGTATAATTTCAACAAGCTGCAGGTCTTTCTAACAGACAAAAAAGACCTTCAAGCAGGCCAGTAAATGAAATAGGTACTGGGTGCAAAGCCTTATGGTTCAGGACTTTAGGAGGAGAGGCAACTTGCACTATAGAAAGTTAACTCCCTGCTTGGCCCTGAAGTAACTTGCCGTTTAGGAAAGGACATGCTTTTATCCATTTCTGAAGATTATAGGAATTTCAAGTTTTCAAGTAATGTGACATGTGGTCTAAGAAATACACTTTCTGGGGAAATTTCTCTGGGCATGATTCCTTTGGCAGCTGAATTCCTGTCTTTCATCTGCAGGAGCCTCCTTTCTCATTAGCAGCTATTTATGCCTTCTGACAGAATGCATGTGATAGAATCACACTCGACCAGATGTGATAGAAGCACAATGATGGTGCTAGATCCAGAGGTGTGAGTCTGATGTAGGCTTGAAGTGGAGACTGCCCTTTAATGACCTGTCTGCAGGTGAATATTTGATCATTTGAGCAGCTGGTAAAGGATAGGGGATGCTGATTGAGATAGATGGGTACATTGATTGATTGATTGACTTCTCTGTCTCTCTATAGACACACAAGATATTGTTTGCAGACAGTATCTGTAGATTTATTTTGAAAGAGGTGCCCCGGGGTATTGGACCTATTCTTGCCACATGAAATCCTGTTCTGACTGGTGTAGGGAATGTGACAGGATGGGATGTTAAGCTCAGGTTTCTGCAGAGGAGCTCTGCCAGCACAGCCACATTTGGGGATTCTGAAGAAGGAGCACACCATGCAGCAATAGTTTTAGGCAGGCAGCGCTGACCATGCCAGCAGAGTGCCACCAAGGCAGCACAGTGCTCCATCCAGGGAGCAGGGTCCAGCTGTCCCAACAACAGGTAGTGTTGTGCTTGCATCAGCAGCACTTGATATCCTTACTGTGGCATAGATTCCCAGGGCAGGTCTGTTTGGAAAAGGCATTTCTTTATGCTGCTGAATTTATTTGTAGACCCTCTAACTAAATAAGTCTTCTGAGGAGAAGTACAGAGGAAAGGATACAAGTAATTATTTACATACTGTAATTAGAATATGAGCCACAGGATGCAGTAGCTCTTGTTAGGTGGTCAGGCTTCATTGCCTTTGCCTCTGCAGTGTCTCCTTTTTCCAGTTCCTGTGTTTCCCAGTATGCCCACCACTACTGGGCAAGAAGAGGTAGGCAAACCAGGAAAACCACAGCTCTGATATGAAGGAGCCTAATAAATTGAAAAGGCAGCCCAAGCAGGAATGCTGATAGCAGCGTCCTGTGAAACATCCACTCTGCTGGACACTCAGCATCACTGCTGGATGTTGAGAAAATCTTCAAGGCCACCCAGTGACCATGGCTAGTGCATATGGAGACCCACTTAAAGACTAACCATGGCTGGGAGTTGCTTCCCTTCTCCACATATACAGCTCCTGCTACCATTGACAGTGCTATAGAAATTTCAGAACCTTTCCTATGAGTAGTGTTCATTCTATATTTTTCTTCCTCTGCAACACTGTGGGGAATAGATTATTCCTGTTTAGGTTTTGGTTTGCTCTGAACAAATGGAGTGGTTTTGTTTTGGAAGGCATACTGTATCTTCTGTTTTCTTTGATTGTTAACATTAGAAATAAGTCTGCAAGCAGGCTGTTTTTCATTAACCCCAGTGCTTCCTTCCTTGTCTTTTATGTCTGCTGGTGACTCACCCAGAGCAGAGGAATGATGGAGGTGAGTCGCAGGGTTGTTTGTAAAACATGTTTTGGGGATTCCTAAACACATTCTGTCTTTTCCATCCATTTGCAAATAGTTAGATGAAATGTAGAGCATTTCCTTACAAAATAAAATAAAATTGAAATAAATCCCAGATGAGTTGTAAATTTCATTTCTATTAAAAAAAAAAAAAAAGCCTTTGAAGAGGTATTCAGGGCTGCCTGTGTTATTTGTGTGTGTGCTATTTGTGTCAGGCACACTTATTGCATGCCCATTTGCTGCATATTGGCTACCCTTAATTTATCCTGTTGATTTTCAGGTATTTCCAGCCATTGTTGGATCTCCATTATACCACCTCTGAGATGCCCCTTTGCATCCTCCCTTACCAGCACATCATGTGCAGCTTTCTTCTCCCACCCTCCCTTTTCCTTCCAAGAATTCTTTTCAAGCAGTGTTCTGTTCTCTCTCTCCAAAACAAAGTCACAAGCTTTGGGCTTGATTTGAAAAACTTGAGCACAGCTGCCTTGGGTGGGGTTGGAACCCAATGACCTCTACAATGAAGTAAGAGCTGCAGTTCAGAGGTAACTATTTTTCTGCTGCATCTTAATCTCCTCTCCTCTCCTCTCCTCTCCGAACCTCTCCGAACCTCTCCGAACCTCTCCTCTCCTTTATCTATGACTACTGAAAGCAACTACTAGGATGAGTGGATCAGGCTTTGTTTTAAGCCTACATACCTGTCCCAAACCTTTTGGCAGAGCTGGGTGCAGGAAATCCTGTCACTTAAGGACCTTTTTTATTGACTTGGTGTTTTGTGCTGCCATTAACCTTTCATTTAAAAAAAACTATTTTCCATCCCTGGTGTATTTTAACTGATACAGCTTTAGACAGCAATTGCATACATTCAGACTTATTTTTCTATTCTTCTTGTGTAGAATAACTTCTCTGGTCACTTGATCCCCCCAGTAATCTTGCTTAGTACTACTCCAATTAAATTTACTCTTTACAAAAAAATTGTGCATAGCAGTACAAATTACGTGTCACAAGAACTTTGTGTAATCTCACTGATTCATGAGTTCTTATGTTCGAAATATTTGTTTCATCTTGTGATCACATTTGCTGTTCTTATGGATGCACCACATTTTTGGCTTGACATCACCCTAAATAATACGCTTTAGTCTGTCTCCTCCATCCTCTCACACAAACAAACTCCTGGGATATAGCAGAGATCCTTCCTACTAGACATTAAGTACATGACTTTGTACTTTTAATTTGATTTCTACTGTTCCAGACTTCAAGGTCATCCCTTTTTTTTCCCAAACGACATTACAGTCCTTCCCTCTTGGCAGTTCCTTTCTACGTTTCATTAGCAAAAATTTTATTAACACATGAAAAACTGTAGCGGGTCATTCAGGTCATTTCTCAAAGTGTTGCTCTGAGATCCAGTACTTTCCACTGGATGAACTCCACCAATCCTTTCCAACATAGTCTGTTCTCTGCTTTTACTCTGCTGTCACTTGCAGCTATCCCCACAAGAAATGCAATGGGAAATGTTTTACTTGAGGTCAAAGTCTTTTGCATTTCCTTCTTCCAGAAAGAAATTGTCTTGTACCCCAAAAATCATGTTAGCCCTACTTAACGCACTTTAGCTTTCATTGCCTTTTCTACTTGTCACAATGCCTTTAGTTACTTCGGCTTCACCCTTGTCCAGTTGTAGGTTCTCCAGAGTTATGGGAGAAGGAATGTATGTGCCATTGACATTTCACGAATTGTCTTCTTTCAAATTTACTGACATCCTAGTTTTGGGCACCTGCTCTCTCCAGCTAGTGTCAGCCATTACATCTTTGTTCCCATCTTCAAGATCACCATCTTTATTAAAAACTCAGGTTTTGGGACTTGTCTAGATTATCCCTCATTTCAACCTTCTCTATTTTGCCCGTCAGTCTCACTTTTCAGTCCTTCTACCTTCTATACATGACAGGAAACAATATTTGATTTCTTTACAACTGCTTGCCTCTTTAATTTCTATACTTGTACTTCCTGAACTTTTAACCATAAGCTTCTTTACTGACTAATTAATCTTTCCCATGCCCTACAGACTGTGCTTGCTCCTGACACCCTTTTCTAATGGTAATACTAGTTTTTGTGCTAGCATTTTATTCAGTTAGATACTCAGTCCTTCTGTATACTTTTTTTTTATTTAAAACACAGTCTGAGAGTAGTTTTTGTACCTGTGTCAAAAAACTTTCAAACCTATGCCTAGAATACTTTTCATTTTACTTCATTTTGCAAAAACAAATCTTCATCCTTTTTTGTGGTTTGAGGTTTTCACTGTTTTTCGCACTGGTCTTGGCTGGTTTCTTAGAGTAACACTGTTTATGCAAATGCAATAAACATCAGTTAAGTGCAGCTTAATTGAACTGATCAGCTGACCCTTTGTAAGTAAAGTAAGGAGATAAATGTGATTTTATAGAAGGTAACTAGGGTTGCCATACAGCATGCAGGTTTCACTGCTCGGTCCTTTGATAGAGACTTAACATGGCGAGTGTTTCAGCAGACACTACTATTGTTGCTTATTAAAATGATCTAATCCTAGAGGCAGACCTCCTTTGCAAAGCATTGCATGTGTCTGTTCAATTTTCGCACAGCTTCTCTCTTAGTGTGGTATTTTTTCTCCTCCTAGGGAAAACATATTAAAAATGCATTCGTTCTGCTCATGGCCTTGTCGAGTCTGGTGAGCACCTTCAGTGGCCAGTGTGAGTGGAGGCAGAGCCCCCTCTGGCACATCTCTGAGATGGTATCAGAGCTGACGGCTTTGGCACCCCGAGGAGATTGGCCCAGAGTCAGGTGGGGGCCAAGTGAGTTCTGGGAGGGGTGCAAGGTGATGGTTCCCACAGGCAGTGAGACCATGCGGCTCCACCAGGAACATGCTCTGCAGTAGTGGTGGGGACACCTGGATCAGACCTCCAGCAGCAAATAGCTTTGCTGCTATCAGCACTTTGAAGGGGCTGGGTGCCTCACTGTGAGCACAGGACACTTTGGGATGGAGAGGGGACTCCTCCTTCTCTCTGGGATTATGCAGCAGCCTTACAGCTGGTTTTCCCTGTTGGCCGGCCTTAGCGGCCAACATCTGTGGGAACAGGGCACTCCTTCCTGACCCCAGCAGTGGGATGAGATGCAGCAGTCCCATGGGCTGCCCCACTGTAGGACCTGCATCCAGCAGGGCTCTTTTCTAGCTCATTCAGCTCCCTGTGCTGGGCAGCGGAGGAGGGATCTCGTGTCACAGGACTTCCACCAGCCTGCCCTGATACAGGGAATAGTGGAGACTCTTGGAGCTTTTGGCTACAGTAGTTTGAGCTGTCACTTTTATCCTTATCTTACATCATTGTGGTTTAGCCCCTGATTTTTTTCTGTGCATGATGAGGAGAAAGAAGAATAAATGTCTGGCAGGCAACCTTGTTATCTATTGCACATCAAGGATAGGATTTCTGTAAGGCAAGAACCCCACAATGGACTTGATTTCTGCACATTTGTTCAGATAATGAATGCATTTTTTCTTTTCTAAATCCTCTAGCTTACAATAACTTTTATTTTACTTCAGATCACACAGGGGACAAAGTACTTTGAAATACAGGCTAGTAATACAAAATTAAAGTAACTGACAAGACTGAAAAATCCAAAGGCCACATGAGTGTTTTTATTGAAAGCAATATAATGCTCCTTCAGCTCTGGCTGCTGTGCTTTGTAAGGGCATAAAGGCAGGGAGCAGCACCTGAAGCATGATGCAGAGCCAAGACATAGCTTGGTGTAACTGACTGTGTGTAGAAACCAGCCCATGATATGAAAAATTAGTGCAAACTTCCCCCTCCAGACAGCAAAAGGCATGAAGGAATGAGAGACTGGGTAAAACTCCAGCCCTGCTGAAGTGGGTGGGAGTTTTGTCTCTGATCATGCAGTACAGGAATCTCCCCTACAGACTCGTAAGGAATTTTGCAACTGTGTAGTAATGTGTGCCAGGGAAAATTCAGTGCTTGGCTAAATAAGCATTTGATATTACATCTGTTTGCATGCTTTCCATCAAAGCTATACTGGGTCGTTTTTCCTTCAGGGACAGAGAAGCCTGGAAAAGCCTCTCTGAAGGGAAGGAGCAGAAAGAGCCCTTTTTCTGCCTGTTTATGTTTCTCATATGCCACAGAGGTCCTAGTCTCATGTGATGCTTGTAGTTTTTCTTCAAAGGCTCTGTGTTGGTACAGACAATCCCAGCTGACTGCCCTGGCTGTGCACTTTTGTTTTCTAACATAACCTCCTTGGAAAATATGATGTCACAGTATTGGCCAGTCCAGTCAGTCAGTCTGGTCACTCTTGGCTGGTGTCTCCTGTAGTAACATGATGAACAGGTTGTGGGGTTTTTTCCTTGGTTTGGGTGTGTTTTTGGTTTTGTGATTCTGTTTGTTTGGTTGTTTTTTTTTTGGTTGGTTGGGAGGGGGAGACTTGGTGAGGGGTTGGAGGGGTTTTTTTGTTAGTTTTCCATCAACTCTCAGAAAAATTAGTCTATGGAATGTTGACTTTCTCCTGAACCTTTGCATTCCGTTGGTATGTCCTTTCTGCTGGACCGATTCATCCCACTTCCTAGGCAGTTCCCAGCATCCTATGCAGAGCTACATCCCTGGTTTTTTTGACAGGCTCTTCTCCTTCAGACTGCACAGAGTATCATCCTTCCTTACAAACATAAATAGAGTAATTTCACAATAATCCTGTCAGATAAGGAAGGATTATCACCCCCCCTTACACCAGAAACACGGGAGCTTTTCTAGTGCCCAGAAATATGCAGTTGCCAAAGGCCAGCTGATTTCCCTAGCATACATCATGTTTTTGTCTGGAGGAGATGGATCGTTTCTGAGTGGGGTGGAGATGTCTCCACTGACCTCCTGCACAGGGTGTGGTAAAGGGATGATGGGGAGTATCGCAGTCACTAATTTTGGTGATTGACTGGGAGGGATATTCCCTGTCCAACTCTTGGCGAGCAAGTGCAGGATTAGTTTAATAAACTACAAGGTTTTTTTATTTTAATTAAAAGAAGGGAGGGATGTGTTCAGTTTGTAAACACAAATGCAAACACATTTGGTAACTAAGCAGTTTGGCCAGCGTCCTGCTTGTAAAAGCAGGAGTTTGCAGTTAGACTTTGAAATAATAGCGCTTAACAGTACACTGTGTATTTGTCATGAAGTGATTTCATCTCCTCTGTTAATGCAGTCTACCCAGTGCTAAGACTGATGTTTTTAAAAGCCAAATGTGACGAAGGAAAAAGCTAATCCTTTGGAGAAAGAATAACATGCTGATTAGCTTCGTTATTTAGAGCTATACGAATATGCATTTATATCATGTTGGATTGAATATCCCAATGCAGGTCGTCACAAAAATCATAATAATATCCTAAGAATGTAAGAAATGCTTTTGTTTTAAAAGAAAATAAACATTTTCTCTGATTTTATGACTAAGAGCTTTTAATATTAAAATTTAAAGATAAAAATAATTTTGAAATAACTTATGGCAGTTGATATTGTATGTTTACATATTACATTTTTCTTCAGTTTATACACTGAATATAGATGAGGTGGTTCCTGAGTTTGTTTCTAGAAAATGTCAGCTTCACATTCCTATTAACACATTGCTAAATCTTTGGCCAGCTATGTCTAAAACAAACCTGCTACCATGAGATGTAAAACTGAAGGAACACCATCACAGTTTGAGGCATGAAATTGCTGCAGAGATATAGAGTGAGACCTGAAGAACAGAGACATCCTGCAAGGTACAGCCAGAGGAAGAAATCCAGAAACAAGAGAACCAGCCCCCCCTCCTCCCAGAGACTGCTGTCCTGCTCCAACAAATGGACTTCAAATGAGCCCAAGAGCACAACCACAGTTAATTAACCAAGCCACAGCTTGGATCTGGTAATGACATGGGTAAAAGGGTCTGCGTGGTTGCAGGGTCAGTCCCCTCACTTGTTACTGAGAGCACCTGCGGTAGGAGTGACTGTAAAGCTGAATCCCAGTGGCCACCATCTCAGAATGGGATGCTGGTTTCCAGGATGGTGTGTGATGAAGGGAAGGGGAAGGGCTTTGCACTGGGAAGCGCTGGGATGTTAAAGTGTAGCAGCTCCATATCCAGCTTCAAGACATCGCACACTCTATGGATCTGAACAAGAAGAGTCATGCTCAAATGTCATGGTGAAGAAAGGTTTTTGAACTGCTGATACCCTCTTGTAGCCTTGCAGCCTGTACTGACAAGGTAACAACAGGAGAAACAGCACAAAGGAGAAACACTCTGCTCCCAGGGTCAGAAGGGTTGTGACACTCTTTTCCCCAATTCCAGTGAAGAATTATTGGGAGCTCTTTATAACCTTGACTGGGGAACCCTGGAGAAGTACTGCCTGACAACATCACCCCTCTATAATTTCATCCATCAACCACAGTGCAACAAACCACACCATTATCTAACAGAAATAACTTCCCTCAGTGCAAGGTGATTAAAAGACTGTAACAGGGTTTAAAGGACTTGCTAATCTAAGAAATATACACAATAAACCAGTAATGTAATTGTATGTGTTGTTTTTTTCTTGACACAACACTTGTACTTTTTCTTTACCTGCATATGTGTGGGACTAGAAGGATGTTTTTGCATCTGATGCAATCAAAGAATTTTTCCTCCACCGTTTTATACCTATAAATGCCTTTATGCCATCACTGCTCTAAAAATGAACACCAATCCTTACTAAGAGTTTAAAAATATTGAACTGGTTACTCTACTTACCAAAAGCCTTCATTTAGTCAAGTCTAATTTGCATGTTATTGCTGCTTCCCTGTTGTTTTGTTTCTGGGAAAGATTCAAATAGTGTTTTAAACCAAGACCTCCAAAATGCCTTAATGGATCAGAAATAGTGTTTCTATTGCAACTGTCTTAATCTCTTGATAATTTTTCTATTCATTAATTAAGAGTCTGAGTTTGTTGTTCCAGCTCAGCCTCTAACACTAAAGATGGTTTTGTGGTTTGACATGTAAAGAGTGGGCACCCAGGGACAGAGATTCATGTGGTGCAAATTCCCATTGCGCTCTGAAAGCCACGTCTGAGGAAGTCAACTCTGATTCCTGCATAAGGATATTAGTTTACAGCAGCTGTAAACTTTTCCTATCTACTGTAATTTGAGGATGAATATTTTATTTAATATTATAGAATCACAGAATCATTAATTCTGGAAAAGACCTCTTAGATCATCAAGTCCAACCATTAACCTGACACTGACAGGTCCACCCCTAAACCATGTTCCTAAGCACTACATCTACATGGTTTTTGAGCACTTGCAGGGATGGTATCCACCACCTCCCTGAGCTGCCTATTCCAGTGCCTGATGACTCTTCCAGTGAAGAAAGTTTTCCTGTGAGTGAAGAAGCTTTTTAGTGAAGAAGTATTTCATGTCTACAGAATCTGCAACAGGAGTGTTTCCAATGCTCATGTCAGGCTAAAACATAAATCATGTTTTAAAAATTTGTGTTTATTTTTGCTGAATGTATCAACTGGATGGTTGGCACTAGCTGGAGGCAGTGAGAATCTCGTTTCTGCCCCCAGTTCTGCTCCTGCAATGACACAGAGGCCAGGATTCCACCTCGTGTCTCCTCCCCTGTTTTTTTGCTGTCTATTTACCAAGTATGTACAAGCACAGTTTTGTGAGCATTTTCTGATTTGCGGTGGGGCTTTAGAGAAGTGCAGGCATCTACACTCTGCTAGAAAGCAAGAAGAAGCGCTTTTAAATCCCTTGGGATTTTTTGGAAAAATTTACCCTGTGTCTTGCAGATTAGTAAAATCTCCTTCCAAAAACCAGTGTAATTAGTTACTCTGAGCACAGAGAGCTGAGATTCAAAAGCAAAGAGCCCGTGGAAGGGCTCCAGCATTTTCTGACCTAGCAAGCCTAGTGTATGCCAGCAACCCTGTGCTTCAGCATGGTAATTTTCCTCATAGGGACAAAAGCAGCAGTGCTGTGAGCTCCTTCAACATCCCTGTACAACTTCTGCCCCCATATTCATGCCTGCAGCCTCCTTCCATGTATGGAACTGCATGGAGGTAATGAAGTCAGAATTGGGTTGGTAGCATGTATATCCTCAAAAGGTTATAAAGAGAATAAAGTGGTTTTTACTAATTTCCTCTGATTTGACATTTAATGTATCAGCATTTCTTTCTTTTAGTATTCCCAAATTGGTAAAATGTGGGCTTTCATCATAAGGTTTTCATCTCAGCAATGAAAAAAATATATTAAGCAGAGTTCAAACAGACTTTTATTTTGTGAGAGACCAACTTTATAACTAGGTGGATAGCTACATTGGAAGAGAGCACAGATCTCTGCATGCAGCACAGATTTGCCCCGCTCTCTCAGGAGGCAGAAAGTTTTCTTGCTGCTGTGTTGTGAACTCCCTGTGCTCCCCAGGCGAGTGCAGCGAGCAGGACATGGGCACAGAAACATGCTGCTGCCAAACAAACTGAGCATGAACTTGCAACAGATCAGCTCTCTGATAACTGGTTTAATGACCCTTTCCAGCTTGCAGGACAGATTTTGCCTCTGATCCTACTGCGGTAACTCCCTCAAAAGTCTCTTCAGATGCCTTTGATCCTGCCTGTGACAAATGACTGCCCCAGACCCTGAGAAAGGGCAGCATCTGCTACCTCCTGACCGAGCTATTTACCGTGTGCTAGCTAAAAGGCTTTCTCTTGTATTGTTTATCTTCGAGATGGGGACTGCCTCATCTATTCTTTCCCTTTTTTTACTTCCTTGGTTTCCTGTTGCTTTACACTCTTTGTTCTCTTTAGTTTTGCTTTCCTTCTTCTCTCTACTTGCTCACCATCGTCTGCCTTTCTTCATTTTCTGCCTGTTTTTCACTATTATAAGGGGTTTTCCCCACTGTTCTCTTCCACTCTCTTTCCCATTTCTTTTCCCTCTATTGTCTTTCTTCTGTCTGGCTCTTTCTGCTCATCAATCACATTATGTCAGTGGGGAGCAGCTCGCAGAAAAAAGTCCAGCTGGGTTACGTCCTGGTAAGAGCCCATGCTGCTGCTGCTGGGACCCAGAACATGGAGCAGCAATGCCTCCAGACCATTTTGGTTTTGAACACATGATCCAGATAGGAAGGGAGAGGGGGTTTTTCACTAGCCCTGCTCAGTTTACATAACCCTGCACACATGGGACAGGGTTCCAGTGCCACAGGCATTGGCACAGCTGGGGAAGGTAGCAGCAAGAGGACAAGCTCTGTATGCATGATGAAAGGAAATCGCTAGAGGAGTTATAGCTCTGCTATGAAAGGCAACAAGCCAAGGAGAAGCATTTGACAGGAAGGCGGAGTTCTCTGCTGCACATGTCACTCTCATCTTGAGGAGGATTTTATATATGGGAAAGAAGCAAATGTTGAGCATGGCCCTGCTACCAGTTATGCTTTCCAGGAGAAGGCTCCCTGGGTTGCTTCTTATCATGTCTCTGCCATGGGCCTCTCAAACAGGACAGGCAGTGGGCACCCACTGCACCTGTGAAGGAGTGTGGGGCAGCTTGTGTGCGGTCGGGCAAAGGACTACATCCAAGGAACCCACAGAGGCGGTGCTGGGGCTTAGTTAAAGGACAGCATTAATGGAATCACCTACCAAAGTAAGGCTGTTCTGAATTAGCAACACCAGCAGCAGCTGTGCCAGTCATGACAGATATTATTGGCTCTGGCCATTTTTGAATGTCCACAAGCCATCAGCACTGTGACATGATTTGTGTGTTGCTGGTGGTAATGGTATCCATCTAAAAACCCGTGTGCTGACTTTCTTCTTTCTCTCATAGATCTAAGATATGGAAGAGCCTGTGATATCCTGGGGTGAACAGAAAAGGCAGACTGAGGTATATTTGGTCCTTGATATTACACTGCTTGGTGTGGGAAAGTGACAAGAAGTGCTGGGACTTGGCTCATGGGCTCCATTGAGCATGATGGAGCAGCACGGGGAGGCTGCTGGAGGGAGGCCACTGAGGACACTGAAGTCCAGGGAGGGTTTTAGTGTGTGTAAGTAAGGGCGACCATGTGCATATCCAGAGATCTGCAATGCAATGGCATGCTTAGGCTAATCTCTTGTTGCTAAGGAGCCCTACACATGTTGGTGCTGGCTTGAGTTACCCTTCCTCAGGTGGCCTCCCCCCTCTCCCAGTGAAGTCCATCTGTTTGGCCTTAAACCCCGCGAGTTTTGGCTCTGAAGCCCATGGCCCATCACAAAGGCCCAGAGCATGCCTTTCACAGCCTGGAGGAGGCTCTGCGCCCAGCACCCCAGCACTGCTGAGTGCCGCCAGCTGTTTCCTGACGGGCGACTCCTGCATGAGTCAGATCGCTTCTCTGGCTCTGTCCCACGGAGAGCAGCTGGCCTGGCATGCCGTGGGCAGGGAGACGTCTCTGGCTCTTGCAAAGTCCTTGCTCTTTTGGAAAAAGCTGTTAGACACTGCTGAAACAGCAGCAGTGGGTGAGGCTGGGGGTAGAGGTGCCTCAGGGTCTGCTCCATGCTGGCTTTCTGGTAGCACAGTCTCTGGCTGGTTAAAAGCAGGGTAAATGCACACCACATGCTGCTAAACTGGTTTGTACAAGCAGTGGGAAAAGTTAGATACTTGGCCTTGGCCTTTCCCAGCTGAGGCTACCTTCTGGTCTCTGAAGAGAGTGCACTGCAGTGCTGATCCACACAAGCATCCCCTGGTGCGCTGGTGAGGAGGCACCAGGAGGAGCTGCTTGTTCAGCCGTGGGCAGCAGCAAGCTGCAGAGATATCCATCCTTTCTCCCACCTCAGTCAAGGGAGCAGGTTCCTGGCACATGCCTGATCTGAATGCAGCTGTTAGCAGGAAGAAAGAGTCAAGTTGGAGTCCCTGGGAAGCTGTGGCCACATGGATTGACTGATCACCTTGCTGCCACTGCCTGCTCACTTGGGTTCGTCATCTGCATACCATCCATGTTGGCTTACTTGAGTACACTCCTTGCCCCAAGGGGCATGTACTTGCCAAAGGTGAGATGAGATGTCCTGCTATCCTGGTGATTTGTCCATCTCAAAAGTCACAGTACCCAGACGTGGATGTCAGCCCTTCATCAGGCCTTCAGAACTATGTGCACTTGAAAGCACGTGTGCAGTCATTACATGAGAAGTCTACTCTGAAACACCACAGCACAGGCTGCAAGCCAAGCATCCAGGACTTAGGAAAAGCCAGGTTTAAGGTTTCCTGTGCCACACCAACCAGTCTTGAGGTTTTGATGATGTCATCTCTCTCTTAGGATCTGATCACTGACTCCAACCTCCTGTTTCTCTTAGCCTAAGCTTCTACCTCTCTCCTGCTTTGCTGACAGCTCCAGGCCTTTTCTCTCTTCCATATCTCAGTCTTCCCCTCATCCCAGCTCCCAGCCTAAGTTTCTTTTTCTACCTATCAGGTTATGTGCTCTCACCTGACTCCTAAACATGCCTCACAGCTGCACTGACAGTATGCACCTCTCACCCTTCTTACTCCTATCTCCCAAATCTGCCTCCTGATTCAGGTAGTTACTGATTCCCAGTTATTCATCAGCTCCTTTTCATGATCTGTTTCATTCATGCTTTCCCAACTTTTACATTACAACCATGGAGTTTGTTCCTAATCTTTGCACGCCATTCTCTCTCCATCCTGGGGGACCCCTAAAATTCCGTCCTTCTGCTGTGGTCTGGAGCTTCCTCACAGCCATTAGCACCCAGAAACCGCAGCTGCAGGAACAGGATGAGCTGCACCTTCTCATCAGCCTTGAAACAGAGATGCCCAGGGAGGTCAGGACTAGGTCCTCATAGACAGCTGCCTCTCAGAGGGGCTTCTCAGCCTCTCAGAGAGCCCTGCTTCCATCCATGACACAGGTTAACCTTGTTAGGTGCCTAAAGTTCAGATGAGATCAACCATCATCACAGCATGAAAGTCTTGGTCGAAGTATTTAAAGACAGGCAAATGTCTGATTAAACTGTAAGAAGGTCTTAAGGTGGAGGCTGTCAGGGAAACACGGTGTGTATATGTGTGTGGGTGTGGCACAGCTACTGGCTTAGTCAGCAATAACTCACTGTAAAGGCTTACAGGGGGCTGTGTGAAAGGTAAAGGCATTCCTCATTTAATTTTTTTGCTTCTGGGGATATAAACTCATAGGATGTCACAGCAATTGGTCTGTGATTTTTATAATGTATAGTGGCTTTCCAGCCTGTTATTTCTTGTTGGCACAGCAAGTTTTTGTGAACGTGCCATAGCATGTGTAATGCTTCAGTCTTTTTGGCTGAATTCACAGACAGCAAATAGAAAGCATTGGGTTATCTTCCTGCCGTGCCATAGCCTGCCCTCCAGGGTAAGGGAGTTTGGTTGGTCAGAAGCTGCACAGATGGCTTTAAAATATTGCGGTAAGAGTTTCATTTGGAACAACTCTGAGCATCATTTCTGGCTTTTTGGATAACTGGAAATCCTTGGCCTCATATGTCATCCAAGAAAATGTAGGAAGAGCATTGGACAGGTTGGCTCCTTAGAAAACATTTAGAAACCATGGTTATAAACTTACTGTGCTCAAGTAAGTAAAACTGGTGCTTTACGTGACTGTGTGCTACCCCTTTATGCTACAGAAGGAAGACACAGGCTATGTGGCAGCTCAGAGATACACTTTCAATTCAGTTTTCTGAAGTTCCTGAGAAGTTGTTATGACATCCAAGTAAGCAAGTTTGCTCCAACACGCGTAGTACTGGCTGAAAAAAACCCAAAGAGCAAATGCAGCCTGACTTTGGCAGGCTGCTGCAAGATTAATTGGGTGAGATGTGCCAGCTCAGGAAATTAATTTTTGTTTGGACAGCTTCACCATTGGTAGGGATTATTTTCCTCTGCTAAGCAGAATGACTAGCCACACTCTTTAGAATTGTAATAGAGGTGAATTAGAGCCAAAGAGAGATAATATTCTTCATACCTGGCTAGCAGCTTGGTGACAGGGGGTGGGATCACAAGGTGCTCAGAGAAGCTGCTATATAAAAATGGGCAGGTTTTGGCTTCTAGTAAAACTTACCTCTTCCTAAGGAGATGTTCAGAGACAGCATCTGCTGTGTCTTCCATGGTGAATTCCGCACTGTGCTGCCGGTCTTCAGAACTTGGTCAGGCTTAGGGTGAATCTGAAGAAAATCATGGTCTAGAAAGGATGAGAATTCACAGAGCCTTGTTGTGATCTTTCATGTTTCCTGTGTCCTGAAATAAGCTTTGCCATAGCAGATATGACTTCAGGTTAGACAGTCCCCCGGAGTTTTGGCATTCAGTTCAGAACCAAAGGCTGAAGGGAAACTTGGGGTTTGAATTTGAATCTGCAGCCTCCCTTGTATCCCATAGGGCAAAATACTTGTAGTTTCATTTTGCTTCAGCATCCATGCACCTGGCATTCTGGAAGACCACATATGAAGTAAACCAAGCTAGTCAAATTAATTAACATGTCATTTTTTGTTGTTGCTGATCTATCAGCAGAGGAAAGCATTGATCATGTTTCATGTACGTATCTTCTGAAAGTTTCCCAGAATGCAGGAAAGAGTGTTTATACACAGTATTGTTTGACAACAGCTTCAGGAGGTGACTTTCTTCAGAGGCCTTTGGTCTACCTCGGAGGTCTCTTTTGTAGGTCCTCTGGATTTTTTTGATCTGTCTTCTCTGCTACTTAAAGCTTTCTCCTCAAAAGCTTAGAGGAGGAAACAAGCAACAGAGAACCCTCAGGACACAATGGTTCAAACAAAAATGGTCCCCTGCTGTTTACCTCCTGCTTCTTGAGACTCTGATGTACCTGCCCATATCTCCTGCTTTGTGCACTCTTTTGCCTCTGGCCCTGTGCCCCCACAACCTTCCAGCCACTCTTTTCCTTCCCACAAGTCAGAGGGTGAGAACCCGTGTCTCCTCCATCAGCTTCCCCCTGCCTGCTGAAGAGACTGAGATTGCTATGCTTTTTTTTAAGTTTAGTTTTCTTATTTCTGATTATGCCATGTCCTTTGGGAGAAAAGTCTCCATATACATGGCAAAAATATGGCTTTTCTCCCACGTGACTGCTGTTTTTCATCTCCTCTGAGCACCACAGGGCCACCTGTGCCTCCTGCCTCTCTCTGGTCACAGCAACTCTCTCTCCCACAGCTCTGTCCAAAAGAAAGCACCATGTCTGGGTGTGAAGGACTAAGTGGGACACTCGAGTATCATCTAATCACTCCAATGCTGGAATGGTTCAGCCTCTGTTGAACTACCAGTACCAGTCCTCCTATGCGTCATTGCACAGCCAGCGTAATGTTGCTCATTAAATTATTTGTTGACATTAATCTGACTTTGAGCTCAACTTCAATACCAGCAGTGTTGAAAGGAAATGTGATTTAATTATTACTGTAACTTTTTACCACAGAGTATTATGCATTGTTTTGAAATGTCTGGCTGTGGATGTTACTTTAACATGCTTTAAAGTCCATAGTAAAAAAGTGTTAGATATTCCTCACCCTCACTTTCCATTGTCGCTCAGACAAGTCAAAGCCACCAAGTCTCTGTAAAGTTTAAATAATTTTCCCTTTCATGTTATGTTTTTAATGCATTTACAGTAAGACTACATTTTTTTAATGAGTTCCTAGGCATAGCAGTATATGCCAAAAATGATGAGAGTAACATGGCTTGAGCAGGTCCCTTATCATCCCTGTTCCTGTTTCAATCTTGGAGTCTGGGACTTTTTATCAAACACGTTTCTAAAACTTGGCAGGCCAGGGATGTGTTCCCGCAGCGGGGTGCAGCTGGATGCTCCCAGCTCTGTGGCTCCTGCTCCCAGCTGAGAGGACAAGCGCTGGCTCTGGGCTGAAAGCTGGCCAGCCACATGAGCATGGTGTTGTGCCCAAGGTCAAATCCCATCCCCAGAGGGGCCAAAATACAGCAAAATCTGGGATCCCAGTCTGCTTCTGACCATGCAGTCATTGCCCTGGAAGCTAATTTCTTGGACTGGCAGATTAAACAGGTGGATTCCCCACCTGGCTCTTTCCCGCTGCACAAACACAGGCAAGTTCACAGAGCTCTTGTGCATGCTTGCTGTGTTTCTGTCTTACACCTGAAGTGTGGGGTTACTTAGATTCACCTGCACAGCACGCTATAGGGAATGTGGGGACCAGAGTTTGTTTATGCTGTGCTTTTCCTTATTTATGAGCCCTAGAAGAGCAGGAACTGACTGTGCAGAAGGGCACTACTTTCTCCTGGCATCACAGTCACTTAAGCCAGCCAGCATAGGCAGGCTAAGCCTACCAGGCTGCACAAAGTGCCACCACAGAGGGGAAATTCAGTGCCTCCATGTCTCATACACCAAATTTGCTTCATGTAGTAAAACTAATCTATAGCCCTGCAGCATCTCTTGTCTCTAAATAAAAGATCTCCAGTGTGTGTATGGCACTCATTGCTGCACACCCTAAGCATCTGTCTTTTTTATTTTATTTTTTTTTTTAAACCTGTTACTATGTATTTGAAGCACAAAGGTGTTCCTTCCCACATTTCACAAGGTCACAAGAAGGCAATAATCAGCCCAAGGCTGTGTAGGAAAGTGGTGATAGAGTAGTGAGGAATCTTCCAGACAGTCCCAGGCTGGTGGACTCAAGAAGAGAAAAGATGAGAAAAGAGTAAAGCTGATTTAACAATGTGCAGAGTTGATAGAGAAAAATCTGGTGAGACTGCAGGTACACCTGACAAAATGCAGACATGAAGCACATTTGAATGCGTGACACACTGACCTGGAAGGAAGGGCTTGTGTATCCTCTGCCTACTCCTTTGTCTCGCTCTTTTTTGTCTTTATATTCCTCTCCTTTTGCTCCTGTGCATTTGAGAATGCAGATCTGCACGTCAAGCCCATGCAGTGGAGCAGGCAGGCAGAGAGCTGTGATGCTTAAAGTCTCTCTGACAGGCACCACTGAAAGCCCTGACCCAGCAGCAGCACTGGGACCAGTGACAAAGACCGTGCTGTGTGCTCCTCCTGGCACTGATGTCCGTGTTCCTCATGAGCTGGAGAAGGCTCTCTTGTGGCTGGCTATAAGGTGTTGACAGGACTATCTCCAACTCTCAGCAGAGCGCTGTGCCAACATATTGAGAGTAGAATCCTGCAAACAACACACTGACTTCCCTTTCACACCACAAATATCCTCTCCTAGAATTGAGTCATACCACCCAGCACCTTAGACTGTATTTGTTTTAGCTAAACTCCACAGGATGCTCTTTCACTTATGGCTCATGACATTCCTGTTCCCTTTGACACAAGGCACACTGAGATATCTGTGGAGGGGAAGTGATGCATGGCCGGGATGCTGGCCCTGCTCCTGCAGAGCTTCCCGGCTCTGTGGTACGGGAGGTCAGCGGGGCTGCAGCGCCCACACAGATGGAGTGGAGTTACTGATTCCTTCGAAATGACAATCTTCTCTTTGTTCTGTATGTTTTCCAGATGTCACCTCTGGCTTCAGGGGGAAGGGAAAAGTTAGTGTGAAGAAAGTACTTCAGTAATTTGCCTGGGAAGCCAGGTGCCTCATGAGCAGCTTGAACCACTCTTAAATTAAAGCTTCAATAGAAAGAGAGCTGGGGCTTCACTATGGGCAGATGTAAAATAGCAAGCAGCTACCAAGGTGTCTTGGGGGGAACTGGTTTGCCCATGGGCAGAAGTCAAAACCAGTTGACCCCCTCTTTGCCCATCAACTACCTGAAAGATCAAACTCACTTTGGCAGGCCCCAAATCCAGCCCTACTCTCGCTGTTTGTGGCTGCAGTCAGATACGGGAGGCCATGGAGCTCTCTTCTCTGTGTCTATGCTTTTGGCTCATGCCTAGATGGGCCCAGGTTCATATGGAGCAGGTGTGATATTGTGCAAACTTGTTACCATGTTGGGGGTGCCAGAATGCTGTCCTTTGCATACGAACCACTTCTGGATTACACCCTTTAGAGAAAACTGTGGCTGCTGGCTCATCCCTGCAGGAAGGTAAGTTTTGAGATGGCAGTTGTGTCATTTAGGTTCACTTTAATGAAGCACCTTAAAAATCCGTCTGTATGATCTCTTTCTTGTATTTGATCTGTCTCCTTTCCTTCAAGCCAAACCACTTTTGCCATTATCTAAGAGCTCTTTGCTGATGAAACAGAATGGGGAAAATACAACATATTTTAGTATATTCTTAGCATAATAACCTTTTTTTAAATAAAGAAGTAACAGATAAAAGGCTTCTTGAGTAGAAAGGGGAAAAGTAGGTCCTTAACATTAAATAAAAATGTACCTTTAAAAAGCTGGAAGCCTTTAGAGGACATGGAAAAAACATGTTTGTGTAACCTGAAGTAAAGTAATAATTTCCCCTATTAACACACACTAAAACAGAGCTAAATGATTGCACCACATCTTGGTGAGTCTGTTTTTAGGAAGGTGAATCTCATGCTGCTTGACAAAAGGTTGCTAAGCATTCTCCTATAGTCATTAGTTATGTAAACAGGGATGTAAAATAGCCCCTTTCTTGTCAGTGCCTAAAGAAACAGAGCCTGCGCCCTGGCAACTAAAAAATAACCCCTGTTTCCTGGAAGTCTGTCAGACTGATGGGATTTTTTTTCTTTTGAGTGGGGAAATATGCTCTTTGGAGAGAAGGAAAAAATATCCTTGAGTTCTTGGCTCCCTTCTTGGCATGCAAGGAGTGCAGTGGGTTTAGGTATTTCTGAGTAAATGTGAAAAATATTGAAGGGGATATATTCCTCCAGGGATCAAGGTACACACCAACACTCACTTCCATCCTGTCCCCAGGCACTACTGTATTACACAGTCTTACAGCAGAGCATGAGTCTCAGACAGAAAACATTGTAAATACGAACTAGAAAGCATGTGTTTTTCTGTTTCTGTGGTTACCTCTTTGAGAAGTACTTGATGAAGTCAATTAAAAAGAGAAAAAAACCCAGCCTCTTTCTCTCAGTGGAAATCAGTCCTTTTCTTGCAAACAACTCAGTGTTCAGTTCTTGCAAAGAAACCGCCATATGAAAAATAGAAAAAAATCATAGTCCTTGGCAGTTAACCTTTTACTTAAGTTCAATAAGTACTTTCAGCACACTGTAGATTTGCAAACTCTGATTTCCAACCCCTTTCCAACCTGGCAGATAGCTCTGCTCCTGCCCTTCCTCCTTGATGAAACAGACTGTGAGCAAAAGAGTGAAGCCCTGAGCACAGATCATTTAGTGATTTCTTTATCAACCAGTGATGACTTTTTCCTGCAAGGGCAAAGCTGCACTCTGTGCTGTTTCATAGGGTTTTCAGGAAGCTTCTTATCCAAGTGGAAGAAATGCAGTCTGGCCCACTACATTTTCCTGGAGACTTTTAATTTTTTTTCTGAATGGAAAAACAAAAAGGGTCAAGTTTAATAAATTCAGTGCTGCTCCTTTTGCACTTTCTCTGGGATTTTTTTACTTTTGAGTCGATTTGTATTCACTCTCTGCTCCTTTACACAAGGTGCTTAGGGACAATTTGTAATTCAACATAGCATAACGCTCCATCTCCTCTTTGTGGAGATGGTGAACTGCAGGTGACTCTGTTGAAGGATCCTTGCTGCCTATGGGAGGGAAGGGAGGCCAGGAGCTGGTGCTGCCATGCAGGTTCTGCGCTGCACGGTGAGGATGCACACTTGCCATGATGCAAACTGGCACAGGTAGGGCCACTTCTGTTCCTGTGTCATCAGCAGAGGAGGAAGGAAATGGCGTTTTTAATTGTCTTACTAGATATTTTGAGTTAATAGGAATCTTAAAATCTATGGATAAAGAGTGTGGTGTTTAATTATGGCTATAGTTATATATACATAGACTCT
Organism: Eulacestoma nigropectus; assembly: GCA_013397775.1. Classification (NCBI taxonomy): domain Eukaryota; kingdom Metazoa; phylum Chordata; class Aves; order Passeriformes; genus Eulacestoma; species Eulacestoma nigropectus. The sequence goes on along the minus strand of VZTE01002090.1, from coordinate 509,744 downwards.
CACAAGCAAATACTATTGCTTATAGGGCACTGCCATCCACTAGGGCTTTCTCCATGTATTTCAATGGTCTGTCCTTCTTCCATATTCCCTTCTGTAAGCACATGTCATCCATATTTTTCTAACTTTTGTTGACTCCTTGGCACTTCCTCTGCAGCTGAAATGGAACAAATGGGCCTGGAAAAAAATTTCCTGGGTAATGAAGGTTGATCCTCTCATTCACAACCAATTTATAACTGTGTCAAAGCCCTTAGCCAGGTCCATCCAAGAAGCAGGGAGACTTCTTGTCCTTGCTGCACATTTGGGAGATTGCTTCAGCACGGGCTACCATGCCCGTTGTGAGGAACGTGCTCGTGATATCCAGAGTAAAAGATAATTATGGCTGGTTTATACTTATTTGAACTTTGTACTTGGCTCAAGCTGCTTTTTCCCCCTCTCTGCTTTTTAATCTACTACTGCATTACAAAGGTCAGTCGTGTCTGTTCTCAGTCTTGGCTTTCCTTTGGCTGTAAATCCCGACTTGTCCCATCTGGTGTGTTACTACAGCCTCCGCAGTAACCCCACAGTTAGCATCCGCTTCATGTTCACTGCTTGAATTTCTTCAACGCAGAAATAGCTGAGGAAGCTGTGCACAGCAGACCTATGAGGTCTCCACAGGGCTGTCCATGTCCAGTGGGCACTACTCTGTAGAAATTTCTGTACTGCACCTGCCTTTTCCCATCTACTGCCCAGTTTGGCTTCAGAAGCTGAGTGACAAGAGCTGGGTCAGAGCTCTGGGTCCTGACACAACCTGTATACCTATATATATCTATATCTATATCTATATATATATATACATATATATAGGTCTCCTAGGCTCGTATTCAGCTGGCAGGACTCCTGATCATTGCAACCACTTGGGTAACTTGTCCCTGTGTGCATGAGCTTGGATTTTGTAAATTACTCAATTTTGTTTGGATTCATTAGCTTGGCTTTCTGGGTCATGAGTCTTCTCTGTGTTGATTATGCCACCAGTTTTATATCAATAAATACTACTGGATGTTCCCATTTTCTCTGCTAGTGATCATGCTGAATTGGTGCTTAGCCTCACTCCTGAAAAAACTGTTTCAGTTTGTTAGATTTCTTTGTGAGAGAACTCTTTTTCATCTCCTCAGGAATGTCCTCATCTCCTAATCCATTTCTGTGCCAATTCCCATTTTTGCAGTTTTAGTTAATAATTCCTTTGTGATACCATACAGCTGTCCAGAGAGATTTGGCCGACTTGTATTCCTCTGTCTGAAAGGCATCCATCCTATAAAAAAAAAGATATCATATTCTTCAGGCACGTTCCTGATGCATCTTGTCCCAATTTTTAGTTACCTTCTTAGCCCTTTCCTTTTTCGCTTGTCTCAAAGCCTTCCACAGATCACTTCCCCACTCTCCTGCATCATACCAGAAGCTCGCTTGCTATTTCAGACACCCGTTTGGGTTTAACAGAAATCTTTGCAGTGCCACTTTCCTGGCCCATTGTAGAGCTGCTTGATTCAGGATACAGGATCTGCTTTGAGGGGCGTGTATCTAAATGTCTGAAGTGCAAACATAAAGCGACTTACATTATTGTATTGAAAGAGGTTATCTGAGCTATCAGACTCAGTATTTGCTTTTCTTTTTTGGGGGACTGTTTTTCAGTTTTTTTGGTTTGCTAAATCTTTTTGCCATTTATCTGTACGCCTGTAAGCTATAACCTTGCTAACAGAGCAACATTGGTGCCAAAATTAATTTCCAAACTTGTAAAAGCGAACTAATAATTGAGGTAAATGCTTCAGTGTAAAGATGCCACTTACATGATTCCTGCTTTGAATAGTGACATAAACCAGGCTGTACACAGCATTAGCTAGACACAAAAGATGTCATTATACTGTTTTCTTCTATATTAAGATTTTAAAAGAAAGGAAAAGCTTCAAACATCATCTTAACCTCTGTTTCGTGGAGTTATACTTGCTTCTAACCTTGTTATCCTACCTGGTCTGTTTCTGGGATCTGGGATTATGCTTTTTGGTTAAGGACTGAGTTCAAGTGAGAATTGGGAGGTTCTTGGAGAATGGTGGGACTGGATTCAGCCCCCCAAAGAATCAAAGGAGGAAAGTGCCTGATATATGAGGGGGTCTGGTGTGAGTTGACCCTACCTTCCCTGAGGGTTTCACACTGCAGACTGTCTCTTCACAAAAAGGCCAGAAAGAAGCCTCCTTCCTGGTTAATTCATGGAGGTTATTGAGTAGAAATGAAAGCAGCCAGTGTCAGACCAGCTATGCAGAGATGGTAGCTGGACTGAACTGTCTGAAAGTGTGAAAGGAAAGCATTTATTTTTCATCACCTGTAGTTAAAACAAGTATTTCCTGATGTATATGGACATCCCGAAAGTTATTTTTCTGATCATCATAAAAAAGGCATTGGAAAGGAATAACTATATGTAAAAGAAAACAGTTGTTTTGGCATCTTTCAGTTGCAATAAAGTGTAGTGGGAAACTGCAGTTTGAAAACAGTAATCTGAAAGGTAAATGGGTCAGAGTTGAAACTTTTTGCTTTGGAAATCTTTGCCTTACTGTTTGTAGTGGGCCCATAGATTAAAGTACTCTTTGTCTCCACTGATCGTCCATTTAATTGCAAGGAGGAGAGAAAAAGCTGATGGGAGTGCAGAAATGCTAATAAACAGCATCTATGAGGAACACACCCTTTCAGATATGCACTGAGAGGAATATGCTCCTTGTAAGTCATGTGAAATAGAAAGCTGGGTTGTGCAGAGTAAATAGAGTCCTTCCTGCTGGAGTGACTAGGTCAAACTTGTAAATGACCCCAAAACTTTTCTACCTACTCAAAATTCAGTGGCTGATCCAGCTGATCACAACATCACAGCCTTTTAAAAAATGCTTACCATAATGAAGTGCCACTTGAGTCCAAATAATCTGTTATTAGGGGTGACTGATCTCCATCTTCCCTAGATGAAAGGTGGAAGAAGCTCAGAGGAATCCCACTGCTGGACCACTTTGCATGTAGGAGGGGTTTGTGTTAAGCTTCTCTTGCAAAGAAAGCAAGGAGGAGAGTCACCTGAGCCCACACCTGGTCATGAGAACAAACTGGTTTTAACTGTTCCCAGACTTCTGGTGTTCACATTTATGTTCCTGTGGTTTGAGTCTTTCACAATACATATGCTTGATGAAGGTATTAAAATATCACTAGGTACATTAAAACTCTTGAACATTTTGGATAAGGGCTTGATGGCACTCAAGAGATTGATAGAAGTGAGGTAGGTCAGTGTCTCTCCATTGACCCCTGATTCTCAGCTCATACCTCATGATGGATGTGGACAGCTTGTGGGGGATGCTGGGGGCAGAGAGACTTCTTCCTTAAAGTCCTAGGCTTCTGCTCCTTAATCTAGTTAAATCCTGTTCCCTTTCCTCCTCGGTGTGCAGCAGCATTGCTGAGCAGCCGCACACCGAGCGCTGTCCTACCATGGGGAAAGGGAGGTGGGATGGAAGTCAGGACACCGTGGGAACAGATGTTGCAAAGTACAAGAAAACTGAGTTGCAAAAGGTGGCATTCATTCTGTGGAGATTGATTTTATTATCCCATATTCCATGAAAGTATCAAAAGCAATAAATTTAATTATTGCATACATTGCATACAGGATCACTGTCCTGCGGTGGTATTGGCAGATTGCTTGGTATGACTGTGGATGTGACTTGTAAGAATTGGTGGTAAATTAACAATACGCTTTTGCTTGGTATTCCCCCCAGGAACAAATTCTCCAAACAAAGTAAGAGTAAATAAAACACTCACAAATTGATAAATGTGATGTGTGTCTTCAAGGAAAGGAAAGGAAAAAGGAAAGGAAAGGAAAAAGGAAAGGAAAGGAAAGGAAAGGAAAGGAAAGGAAAGGAAAGGAAAGGAAAGGAAAGGAAAGGAAAGGAAAGGAAAGGAAAGGAAAAAGGAAAGGAAAGGGAAGGAAAGGAAAGGAAAAAGGAAAGGGAAGGAAAGGAAAGGAAAAAGGAAAGGAAAGGGAAGGGAAAGGGAAGGGAAAGGGAAAGGAGAGGAGAAACACTGATGCCTCACCCCTTTTTAACTAGCTCCAACGGAATTAGGTGCCTTTAATCTAAATCAGAATAATATTTGAGGTAGTATATTACATCCAAGATGTGGTGAAACATCATGATGTGGTCTTTAGATTGATGAGGCCAAAGTTTTCCATGCCTAGAGGAAAGGCAGCTGTATGCAGTAAGTGACTGACTGAGACAGGCATGGTAAATGGCAGCGCACAGCAGCAGCTCCAGCTATTTCCCTGCTGTGTGTGGAGAAGTGTGAGGAATTTATCCAAAGAGTGCCAGAATTCTGAAAGTTTACCAGAGTTCTTTAAGTTGCCTCTTAAGTCAGACCTTATGTGCACCATTTATCTTACTTGCCAGAGGTACTACATCTACTCTTTTTCCATCAGAAACACTTGCTGTGACCAGTGTGACAGCTTTTTCTCTTAACATTGTGCCATGCTTGGGTTAGTCTAGTTTCAAGAGACCTTTCAGTACTTCCTCCCAAAGAAATTGATGGTGTTGGTGGGAAGCTGCAAACTTCTGTATACAATAACAGGTAGAGCTGTTGGATAGTACCACAATACAATGACTTTCTTTGTATTTTTCAAAAAATAGTGACTTTGATCGGTAGTGACTGGGGGAGAGGTACCATGTCAGTAGTGCTAATCCGTTCCACCACAGCTTTGCTTCCAGAGAAACTCCCAAATACTTGTGGCTCCTTCATGATTTATGGAGTTGAATTTTCCAGCCTGCAAGAGCCGGGTGAGGAAGGTTATCCCAGCTAAAAGAAACAAATCCTCCCCATAACGGATGCGAGGCGATTGTTTAGCAATCTCACAGACTTCGAGATCAAATCCACGCTCTGTAGGGAAACAAGGACACCAACATCCAGCCTCCAGAGGGAATTTCATGACTTGAGTTTGGTGAGGTGCTTGCCAAGGTCAAGTGTGAGCAAAGAAAGAACTGTGCTAAGAAGCCAAAACCAAAATTTGATGAAAAAAGAAAAAGAAATATCTTTCTATTTTTCAGTGTCAGTGTGCAGGAGCTAAGATGTATCTCCCAGTTTACTGGGAGATTCAGACCAGCTGCCTAATTTTATTCACAGCTCATCTCAGCAATCACAGGCTCATCTGATATAACAACACTCTCTGGACAAAAGAAGCTGGGACTTCTTATGTGTGGCAGAGCAAACTGTGCTGTGGCAGTAGGTAGAGGAGAAGTGGTAAATCTGTGTGGTACACTTGTGTGAAATTCTGTCCAGTTTCACAGCAGTGAAAGGCTGGAAGAAGAGGGGAGACACTCAGCCAAAAACATGGACTGTATTTGATATTTCTTGGCTCCAAGGAGTGCTGCCAATTAGCCATATAGAGGATGCAGTGCAGTGTATAGCCCAGGTGAAACCTGCAATCTGAGTCCACAGAGATATTTAAGTAACGCTGTTAAACCAGAGAGCCTCTTCCAGTGTTTTGATCCTTTGCATCTGTCAAAGCCAGCAGTCATGTGGCTTGATGCCTCTGAGCCATCTACACCCTTTCTGTGAGGAGCCCAAATACCGTCTTTCTTGGGGCTTTTGAAGGGAAGGGTTTAAAAATACCTTAGTCTCAAGCTTTTTTTATCTTGGCATGATTTTTTCTATAGGACCTTCTCTGCTTGAGATCTGCTCTGTTCCTTTTCTTCCTCTGTGCTGGATTTTTGAAATCTCAGAGGCACCAGCACTTGCTAAAATGGTGAAGCAGCAGAGTGAATCCCATATCCCTCTTTCAGTGTCCAGGGAAACCTTTTGCTTGCTATCTGCTACTACGAGCTAGAAACTATCCATTCCTGCCAGTCCAAGTCTGGTGCTTTACTATAATGTAGATTAATAGAATAAATAAATGCAAAGGGGGGGAAAAAAAATCACTGAAAGTTTTTTAAAAATATTATTCTTTTTTGTACGGGAGGGAGACTGAAGAGAAACAGATGATTATTCTTTTGGTGGTTCAAGTATTCTTTTATATATGAGTCATATGTCTAAATATTCAGGGTCACCAGTGACCTCCTCTTGGCCAAATTTACAAACTTTCTCCCTCCTCAGTCTAGCTGAAGTCTAGATGCATTCACCTCTCTTATCTTTCCGGACTTTCCACGCATAGGTCTATGATTTAGTTTTGCTCTTTGGGGACTAGTGATATGAATATAATAACAAAGACAAAGGATTTTTCCCCCCTTGTATGGCTTGCGTAGTCCTGTGTCTCTTGTGGCTGTTTTTGACGGGTAGCATATAAAACATATTTTATGTGGGAAAAAATCCTACCCAAATATTTTTGGGTGCATTCCCTGTGTTAAAAAGATTTATAGAAATCCTATTTTGAAGCAAACTGACTGAGATGGAAGCAGTTACAGAACAATATTTATTAAACTACTAGACAGCCAAATATTACTTCATAAAACAGGAATAAGCAAATAGTCATTGGTTAAGGGATAGTGACTTCTTACAGAATTTACTTGGGCAGAAGTCATCTCAGGCAGCTCCTGCTCACAGCATTTCTACTTCCTGTATATTGAATAACTGCTACACCCGTTATGCCTACAAGAGGCAAGCATTGTAAGTCAAACCTCAGGACTGTATTTTCAAATCTAGTGCTTATTTTCTTAGGTTACTGCGGCTGTCTGCACATCCACATTCTCAAGTGATCCACAAATACATGCTCTAAACCCTGTCTGTGCAAGATGAGGGCAGGATTTAGGATCCTGCTCTTACAGTTGCTCATAAATTTAGGTGAGGGAGCTGCTAATAAATAAAAGTAGCAATACCTATATGTTAGGGATATGGCCAAGTTCTCTATGGATTTCTACAAAAGGCCAAGTCAGTACATAATAGGCATATTAGCACTCTGAAATCTACGTACACCAGTGTTCAGTCATGACTTGGTCCTGAGAGTGCATCCTGCTACTTTTATTACACCATTTTTATTACCTCAATTACCCCATTCATTTGCATGGATTTACTCCCAATTTAGGTCTTGATTTATCAACACATTTAAACAGCATTACAGGACAGTAAGTGAAGTTTATGGTGTGCCTGTAAGGACTGAACATTTCTTAATTAATAACCTAACAATAGGATTTTGTTAGGAAAGTGGAAAAAGCCCACAAGCAATCTTGTGCTGGTCTTTAATAGCAGATGTGTTGTGTAATGCACAGGAGGTAATTTTCCAGCTTTGCTCAGTGTGGGCAAGGTCTTTACTGGAGCAGTGTGTCTGCTTTGGGGCCATGCTTTTGATGACAGATGGAGACTAAGGGGAGAAGAGCCAGAGGAGACCAACATGAATGATGAGAAGTTTGGAAAACATGACCTATGAGGAAAGGTTCAAGGAATGGATGTGTTTGGTTTTGTTTTTTTTTTTTTTAATCTAGAAAAAAGGCATCCTGAGATGGGACATAATGAAAGTCTTCCAGTACTTTAAACATTACTCTGAAAGGCTATGGTGCTCATAAGGGTATGGGAAGAACTGGCTTAATTTATGGCAAAGGTGATTTAGGTTAGGCGTTAGGGAACACCACTTACTGTTAGGAAAATCGAGGAATGGAGGAGAATACCTAGAAAGACTTGTTGCTCTAGTGATTAGAGACTTTTAAAGCCAGAGCAAACATATATCTGCCAGGAGAGGCCAAGATATTGTTAGGCTGCCTCTGTGTGAAGGGTGGGGAAGGTGTTCTCTTGAGATCCCTTCCAGCCCTGTATTCCTGTGATTCATGGCCTCTTGTGTGACTTAAACCTCTATTGAACCAGGGCCTTGGACTATGATCAGCTCCTAGACATCAAAGGCTTCATTTGGAAAGACTCATAGGCTGGCCAAGTGTCAAACAGTTTTTTCTGCCCTCTGAGGAGAAGATGTGTCCCTGGCTGGCACTCAAGTCTCAGAGGTACAACTGACAGAGTTTTGTGCCTTCCTCATTAGTCACTCAGCTGAATCAGACCTGCAGCAGCACAGCAAGAGAGCAGGCAGTTCCTGGAAAGACTTTGCCAAAGAAGTTTGAACAAGTCCAGGGTGCATCTGGAGCTATTCCCTTTCACATGGTCTCCTCACCCCGTCCGGCACTCTTCTCACCAAGGGCTTGGTGTTGGAATACCCTTCAGGAACACCCTTCAAGAGGCAGAAAAATGCTCAGGGTTCAGATGTGTAGCCAAAAGTTAAAAGCTGAGTTTTTAGCCAAAATGCATGTGGAACAAGTGTTGTCCAAACAAACAGAAAAAACCCAAACCCAAACAAAAACCCCAACAAAACAAAACAAAAGCAGCCAAACAAACCCTGAGCACACCAAACTTGTCTTGTCTTTCTTTCATACCCAATGCAGCTGGCCTACAGGGGCTTCATGTTTACTTTTAGAGAGGAAGAAAACATGAATGGTGGTACATTATCAGAACAGGATCACTGTACTAGCACCCATGTTTCCTCTTAACAGTGCCAGAAAGGTCAAGAGATGAGATAAGACCAAGGGCCCTTGATGCCAGATTCGACTCTGATGTATTTTCTACTGGTTTTTGCACGAATGCTGTTCCTGGCATGCTGCCTTGGGCTTTTAAGGGGGCTGTTTTTTCCTGCTGTATGTAATTCTATTTGGTGTGTCTCTCTGGATACAGCACCCGCTGCTGACCTCGGCATCATGTGCACAGTTGTCCCACCCCGGTCTGCCAGCACAGGTCCCTGCAGCTGTGTGCTCAGTTGGTGGCAGCTGTGAAGGTCTGTGTGACCACAGGAAGGCAGTGGTATGGAAGCTGGTATGAAAAAGGAAGAAGACAAATGTTAAGTATCTGCAATAGATGTGCTGCCATGATGGTAATACAGATACCACTATCCTTTAAAATATACAGTAGGCTGCTTCTAGTTGCTGATTTTTCTTTCTCCAAATTTCTTTTCTCTTGACATTACCTTTGACCTATGCTGGGATCTGAAATCCCTTTTGGCCACTGGAGGGCAATCCAAACTCTTCACCATAGATATTTCTAACCCGTGGCTTGCCAAGTAGCAGCATTCCAGCTGTGCCTCAGGGACTGCAGGTTTTTTTGTGCTCCCATCCCCATCTCTCTTTGCTTCTTCCTTTCACATACACCGCCAACAGGCCTGTGTCAGTGAAGTTTTGCAATTATAGGAAGTCTTCTTTCCAACAAAGTGCCAACCATGCCAAAACAAGATCCTCCACAAGTCCCTTCCTTGCCAGGTCTGTAGGGAGTGCTCACACTGGGCTGACAGACTCCATGGTAAGGTCTCCATGACCATCAGCCCTTGGCATTCGGTCAGTGCTGGCCACAGCAGGGACATGTTGGACAGGGGTGAATTTCATACTGTCAGACTATGCGAGTACTGCATTGTATGGACTGACTAAAATTTTTCTTGGGGAAATAGAGGTGTGTAGAAGCATCAGAGTAGGCATGCTACACCCAATGCAACACAAGAAACTCTGGGCATCGCCATCTGTCTGCATCCTGTAAGAAAGCCAGGCTGTTACTGCCTAAACCTTCTGGAATACCTGTAAGAATGATGGACAGAAAGCGTTTCACCTTGTGTGTTCTGCATTTGAATCAGACCCTTGGGTTTATGTCAGATTATGTCATTCTGATTCAAAATAGGGTCAAGAGCACCTTGCAATGGGTGCAGAATCATAGCATGAGATTTTTGTAAAGTCATCTCCTGCTCCAAGGTCTACTGAAAGTTTGAAGGTACTTGGAGGTTTGTCAGCAACCAGTCAGCAGCCCCCAGTCTCTCACTGAGCAGATTCCTTCAATTCCAACAGGGCTGAGCACAATAACAGTCTCCCAGATGGAGCTCTCTCTCCCTAAGAAAGGCCTGGCATCTGAAGATGTTGAACAGCAACCTCTTCAGGAATAGAGAAAGTCAGCGAACCAAACACAACCAGACCTCAACCTTGCAGCTTATAAGGCTCCAAGAAACCTTGGTCCGTCATCTCAGTTGCCTATAGATCCTTCCCCCAGGCTCACCCCTGTGCGTACTGTTTGAGGAGCTCATTTGCAACAAGGTGTTGCTGCAGAGGCCCAGCAAGTCACCAGGACAGCATGTGGGGTACTGATGTGTTTGTTTCTTCTCTCGCCAGGATGCTGGATGGCCTCCTCACTTCTTGGCTGCCTGCCTGGTGGTTTCCAGAAAGGCAAAGCTCCTGCAGTTGCAGGATCCTAAGTTCCCAAATGTCCACAAATCTGTCTGGGCAGCAGCAGCCCCCCAAGTCAGCCACAGAGTGCACCTTGCCAGGTGCCCATCTCTGTGCACAGCTTGCACAAAGCATGGCTTCTATCATGAGCTGGACTTTTCAACATCATTTTCCTGTGTTTAGTGTGATCCTGTAGACAGGACCTGTATACAGGCTTTTCTATGTATAAAACTATAACATTTTACAATCTGTCCTTAAGCTTTTCTTTTTGAAGCCATAAGAGTAAGTATTTTTCTATAGGCAAGACAGGACATGTAAAATTGCCAGGGAGGTCAGAGATTCACAGAAGTATGGACAAAAAAGGCTCTTTTAAATTACATTCAGGAAAGGGTTGTGCATTTTCCATCAGACAGGCTTTAAAGGGACTGGGACATAAAATAAATGCCAAGCCAAATACTGAGAGCAATGTAACCAGTGAAACAATGGGAAAGTTATTTAGCAACTTACACAGCCCTGGAACAGCCATGCTGTAAGTTAAGCACGCACACCAAATGTATTTTGGGCTGCTGGTGCCAGAGCACTCAGCTAACCCTCAGAAAACTGAAATTGTACACAACATGCTTACATTTCCCTCTCAACAACAGCTTGTGAGGCAATCACTGTGAGGGGATATACAGCACTTATTTATTTCAAACAGCCACTTGGGCAAGCCAGCTTGGACTCTGATCTTAACCAGATGCTCTTCAGTCATCCCACATGCAAGGTGCATTGTGCAGCTTCCACGTGCATGCCTAGAGCAGCATGTCCTGCTCTCCCACTGCCCTGTACTAAGCACTGTCGACTGCCAACCACTCTGTCAAGTAACTTCATCTGTCTCCTGAGCATTAACTCTCACAAGCCAGCAGAGGATGATTCCTGTCATTGCAGAAGAGAACCTGTCCTTGCTCCTTGAGAGAGGAGGCCCATTCTTGCTGGTAAAATAAAGTTGTTACCAAATTACCCTTCTGCAACAGATGCATTGTCCTTCCCTTTGACCCAAGTCCTCATTGGATCAGGTTCCCTCCTGAAATGAAGTATCCTTATTGAGGCAGCTGTGGGAGAACAGGTGTCACAAATCTAGTTAACCTTATCATAAGGGATGAAGAAATCTGGGATAAATAACCAGACTGAAATGTTTGGGTCCTCTGCCGTGATGCAAAGCTGGCTGAAAAAACTTGTGTAAAGGCTTTAAAAGCAGCCCATATTTCTTCTTGGACTGTTTCCTTGGCAGTGCTAGAAGATTTCTTTTTAAAGTTCTTGAAGGATCTGCAAGCAGAAGAATGGTGACAAGTGCTCTGATTTTCCTGTCTTTTTTCCCCATGATTGGGAAAAAACCAGCTTTGCTATTTTCTTTCCAGTTTCCCACAGAAGAGCCTTGGGAAGCCTATGTCATCCTGGGTTTGGAGAGCAGTGCAGCATGCAGAGTCATCCTCAATACAGAAGATGCCAGAGGGGCATTCTGCCTCCTTGCAGCTAGCAGGGAATGATGGGAGCACCATATTTTCCTTGTGTGATAGAAATACTCCTCCTCAGCAGGGCCTTCTCTACACTTGTCACCCAGAGTCTGTTGGCTCCCACAAGCATGTCCTTGACTTGCTGTTTCTGTTTCAGAAAGTAAAGTGTTCAGGATGGTTTATCAAGGACTGAAGTTTTTTTCTTACAGTAATGTTCCTACCACAACCACCAAAACTGCTCCTCTAAAACACTTTGGTGAGAAAGCCATTAAGGTGAAGAAAAGACATTTACATATCTGATCACCATTTTGTCTCACCTAAGAGAGAGGGCATCAAACATCTCTGATAGGTTTTTTATTTACACTTACAAGTTTTCTTTATCTTGTTCACACTTTGGAATAGCAGGGTCATGAGCTGAAACATGATACATGAGAGAGTGTATGTGTGTGTGAAAAGAGGGAGGAAAACATCAGAAACTTCAAGTAAAAAGAGGATTTTTAAACCTTCAATTTCACCCACCCTGAATGTTAGGACATATTATTGGAAAACTATTTTTCTATTATGTAGTAATTTTCTATTTTGTTTGGGTTTATTTTGTTTTAATAACTAATAGCTCTGTTTGCCAGCACACAATGAAATCAGCTGGGGCTTGTGCTGTCAAAAATGAAAGGGTTTCCCATTATTCCATTGATTTAATGCTATTATATTAATAAATCATGTGGTTGGCTACCAATGACATGAGCTCAGAGTACACTGAGCAATGCTTCATGCTGTTGCATGCTGAATCTGCTGGGGAAGTTTGTCCCTTAAGAGGCAAATATGAACCTCTGTTTATTTAAATTTTCTGGATCAAGGTCTTCTCCTAAAGAAGTCACAAGTCTTACTGCAGCTTTGGAGTGCCATTGTAGCATGTGCAAGTTGGAATAACTGCATGATCCTGTTGTATGGAAGTGAGTTCTGCTGAAGCAGGAGAAGAGAATCTTGGACCAGGGTCCCGCCAGATCAGCACACACCTTGGCAGGCATTTACATTTGCTCAGCATTTTGACTCCTGCCCTGCACCCCTGGGAACTGTCTAGCTGGCTTTATTTTAGAAGAAACAGGAAAAGGTCACGCACTCCAACAGTAATGAAGAGGTGTGAGGAGCCAGCTGGTCCCAGAAGGTTAATTTTGAACACTGAGTCCGAGAAGTCGTGTTTGGACTTGCCTGGTGCTATTAGACTTGCCTGTAGTCAGGACTGGCCTCTGCCATAAACACTTTCATGGCACTTTAATCTTCTCAGTGGCAAGCTGTTAGGGGCACAATTAGGTATGCACAACTCTGCCACCACTTGTCATTTAATGGGTCACAACCAGCAACCACTACAGAATGTCCACACATCCTACTCTCCTTTCCTGCCTCTCCCAAAATCCTTCCCAAAAACTGGATCAGAGCTCCATAGTTTCTGTTTGAGCTTCATTTTCTGTTATTGTAGTTATTTTCTCCAGGGTGCTCCACTGAGCCTGTCTACCAGACATATGCAGTGGGAAAAAGACACAAGAAGAAAATCTGTGTATAGTGTATTCTATGGGCTAAGAGGGAACTAAAAGACATTAGGAAGAGACTTAAGAGATATTACCTTTGTTCCCATTGCGGCAGTTGCCTTAGCCCAGTGTTAGGATCAGTTAATTTGCAGGGATCACTAACGCAAGTTACTTCAGCATGTTTGTGTTTGGTACCAGGGTGGTGCTGACGGCCAGAGGGATCTCCACAGGCTGGGAATGGGCTGAGAGGTCCCTCATTAGTTCAGCAAAGGGAAATGTAAAGTCGTGCCCTGGGGAGCAACCCCAGACAACAGCAAAGGCTGAGTCATCTCCAGAGGGGCCTTCTAGGCCCTGACATTGTGTCAGTCTGCGATAATCGCAAAGTTGTAGCAATGGTGCCAATGCAGCTACAACTGTGCTCACACAAATGTCATTTTATGATGACATTCAAGGAACACCCAGCATGGAAAGAAAGCATCCTGGCACATCAGGTCAGGATTTAGTTCAAGAGCTTGCTGAAAGAAACGGCACAGAGCAAAAAGTGTGGCAACCAGGATATTGCTGCTGCAACTCGTGCCTGGAGTGGATTTCTGCCTGCCCACATTCTGCATGCACATGGCACTCGTGGTGGGGTGATGAGCACCAGATTGTGGTGCGACTGAAAGGAGTTAAATTCTGTGGAAGGGGTAACTCAGGACTGACTTAGCTGAGGCAGAGCAGGGGCCTGGAAATGCAACTTCTGAAGAAGGACTGCAGGACCACAGAGGACCAGCTGCCCCAGCAGATTGCAAAGAGCTTCCACTATGGCAAAACAGATTACTGCTAATCTAAACTAAATCTCTTTCTTTTACACCTGATCAGGTCCTACTTAATGCCCTGTGGATGGCATTAAATCAATCAGGGCTGTAAAGAGAAATCAAATGTTTTGTCTGTGCCCTTCATTTGCTGAAACACGTTTGGATGACAACTGATGCGAGGGTGAGCTTGTCTCAGGACACTGGACAAACAGACTCATCTTGGAAGATGGCATAAACATTTTTCAGAGGTTCTGAGATACCTGTAGGAAAGGGACGCACAAGACAGCTGAGCACAGAAGCAAATCCCTTATAGTGAATGACTTCAGGCTCAATAAATTTATCACAACTTAACAAGGAAAACAATCTAAAAACAGCTTGCTTATATCCTGTGAATTCCTCCTCAGGGAGAAAATCCAGGGCTGTGAAGAGTTATTTAATCCTCTTGAATAACAAGTACTGAGGACTTGAAATCAAAGGCAGAAAAATTCAAACAGAAATGAAGCCTGAGGGGAAAGGCAAGTGCTGGAGAGGTTCTCATTGTTCCCTTGTCAAAGCCACAGGTGTCCTGTGGGCAGGTAAGGGGGGCATGGATGGAAGAGAAAGGCACCTGGCCAACAACTCAGTGTCGCCCTGGGGCATAAGTGCCAGAGCTGGAAGTGTATTAAGTAGGTTGCTCCCTCTCCTGTGAGACTGACCTTGCTTCATCACTGCTTCTACACACAGAGACCAACCTCCCCTTCCTCTGGAGAAGGTCACTGACAATCCCCTGGATCACCTGAAGTGGGGCAGTGAGGCCTGAGAGGACAAGGGGACATCAGTTCTCACTGTAGGAAGGCTCATGGACAGCAGTGGAGCAGGACACAAAGGTGCCAGGAAGCTGCCCTGCTGCAGCTCAGCCCTCTCTGCCTCTGAGCTGAGCTAAAGACCTGCTTCTCCACGTCCGTGTCCAAACCATACCCTATCCCATAGGTCCAGTGTGGTTCTTCCCCATGTCTGACCCTCTGGTACAACTGTGCCATGAGTGTGCAGTGGAGCACAGCCCTCCTCACCCCACTCCATAGCATTGGTTCTTTCAGAAACCAACAGCCCTTGCCCAAAGAGCAAGGACCTCTGTCATTAACAAATTTGCATTTATACTGCCTGCAGATAGTTGACTTCCTGGCTGGGCTGGGCGAGCTGGATACTTGGTAGGTCCTGCAGGAACCTTGGGCAGTATGGGTGCTTTGACTGTACAACTCTTCATTAATTAGGAATGTTTCTCTACTGTGTTTTTACACATGGATCTACTCTCACGTGCATCTGGCAAATAGTTTACTCCCAAGAACATGAAGTAACTTTTGGCTTCAGAACTGGAAGCCTGAGTGTCTGTTGTTTAACTCTTTGCTACCACTGGGGTGCTAGATGAGCCTCTGAAAGGCAAGGAACAGTTCCCCTTTGCTCTAGCAATAGATGCAGAGATCAGGTTCTGGGACCTGTGGCTTAACCATTACTACTGGAAAGGCTTTTGCATCGTAATTAATTTCAGAACTTCACAAATCACTTCAATGCAAGTCTTTTGCTATTTTAAAGTAGGCAGGACAGGATCCTGGACAAAACATAGGTTTGGCTGCATTTTACTGGTGGTGTAGCAGTCATATCTCTGTTTTATTATGTTTTTCATATATTTTTTTCAGTAAAAGAATTTTTTATTTCTGCAGTCTTTGTTTCTGTTAACTTTGGCTGAAAGACCAGTATCTTAGTGTCACCTAGAAATGCTTTATTACAATTCCATGTGTTGAAATCCAAAAATGTTTTATTAGAAGAAGATAAGTTCTTGACATGAATTTGGATCAGCATTTATTAGTATAAAACCCATCGTCTGAATCTCCCAGCTCAGGTAGGTTCTCTGTTGCAGAGAAGGATAAGGTTTAACCAGGTAATGTGCACAGGAATTTTTTTGGCAGCAGAAAGAATATCACAAATCCTTGCATGTTTGCGATCCCATATGTCCATGTATTCAGAGAGACAGCTGTATAATTTTCCTATGTGTGAGGAGATTAGAGCAAAAGAGATGAAATGCTGATGAGCAGATGGTTTGGATGTCAGTTTTATGTTCCCCTCGCAGTCTTTAAAGCAATGCTGTAAGGAGAACCTGAACATGAGATGGTTTCAGTGGAGCTGATTTGTAGTATAAATAAAGGAAATTAATCTTTTTGTTGTCATCCGCATTAGGCACAGAATAAAACCAGTGATTTGATTTTGAAGTATGACCTTTTGGTGTAACAAAAGTTCGGGTTTCCAATGCTCACTGCTGCATATCATGTGCTTTAAGTAACTGAGTAGGGCATTTTTTCTGTTCTTCCGTTTCATAAAATGGAATAACTCACTGCAACTGTGTTGTCACCAAATACCTGCCTCTAATACAAAGCAGAAATTATGCAAAAAGGAGAATAATCCATTTTTTTCATCACAAGACCAGACATCAGATGTTCTATCTGTCTGTGACTGTTTCCTTTATCCTTGTGAACTTTCATGCTGTGAGAGAGGCTGCAGAGGAGAACCTAGAATATGGATGAGAACAGAGCAGAGATCTTCAAATTCTTAGTCCTACCCACAGAAATTTGGGTGAAGAGACAGAAAGGAATGGAGACAAACATATTGATTTTCTGCACACCACTCTCCAACTCTGTTTTTCCAGTTTCATCTTTCTCAACAGTGCCCGAAAGGCATAAAGTCATTCCACCCTGATCTGGTGGTACCCTCTTTAAACTTAGATGTGTGATGAGGTGTCAGGCTGTGGAAAGACATGCCCCTTTAGTTTTCTGTATGGCCCACATCCTTTCCTTTCTTTACCTCCTCCCATGCTCTAATACTGGTTTCTGGTCCCATCACAGCTTAGAAGAGCATGCTGCAGCCCATCAGGGTTGCATCTCCAACGTATCCAGCCTTGCTTGAGTGGCAGCTGAAAGCATCTGCTGCATTGCTAAGGTTACATGGGACTTTACTCTCAACTGGGACAAGATGATGAAGAGTAAAACCCAGCAAGCTTCACTTCTGCTAACAGCAACATTTGGCTTGACATGAACACTATTACAAGGTTCCTATTCCAAAGATCTCAAAATGATGCCAAATCCTTCCCATTACAGTCTAATATTTTGGGGATTAATCTTCTGAATTGGCATCCTGTCTGGGTATCATCACTACCATAAGTGTCCATAAGCCCTCATACCTCTTTCTCCCTGTAGGGAGCAGGAGGAAGGGCAGTGCCTGGGAGAGCATTCCTGCTCACCATCTTTAGTGTGGAGATACGGCTCTTCTCTTTTGTGCACTTCCCACCACATTTCCTTGTCCTCACCCGACCTCTCTGGCCAGTGTCTGGTTGGCCTTCCCAACCCTTTTGTGGTGTACAAACAGCTTCCCTCAGGGGACTCTCCATTCCTTCAGTGGGGGCATGGCAGTGGTGTAGCTCGGCCTTCAGGACAACACATAGGTGTTTTTGCTGTGGCTGAGAAAAGACCTCTGAAAGCGGGGCAGTGAGATGTGATAGTTCCTATCCTAACACACCTGGTTTTCCCAAGTGGACTGGGGTGGTAGACTGCTCCCCTGTTAGTCATTGGCCACTCTCTGGGATGGAAAGTGATGAAGCTGGAGGTTTTGCATTTCTGGCATCTGTGTAAATTTTACAAAATTGTGGCATGACTCCTACACATTATCCAAATCCAGTATGTGAGAGTCAGCTAAAGCTGGAGTAATCACCTGCGGCTTGATACTAGAGTTGTTATGAAAAATAAGTACGTGGTTCAAAAGCTGATCTCCATAATAAATTGCTTCCTACTTTTCAGGCATGTGGAAGTGCTAGTAACCGGACTCAGTATGAAAAATAAGCCAGGACTGTGTCTTAATTGTACTAAAACTTTAAGTACCCATCACACTCCCTTTGTTGTGGTTGCTATTTTGTCAACTGTTCATCAAGCTTTACCTTGGTAGTGATCCAATTGTCAAAGTTGTGTATGCACAACTTAGAACAAGAGACCACAGACATAAAAATTTAAGTTGAAAACTGGTAAGTCTTTTAGCTATTTATGTTTCGTGTAGTGCAAGCTCTTCTGCTCTGCAGGTTTTGTAAATTGCTGCACATGAAAGCTTATCATAATGCGTGGGACATGCACTGTGACTTACGTTCCCTGTCCTCATCCTCTTGGAGGTGACACCCGCTCCTCTGGCAGCACAGCAGAAGGGATGCCATGCATCAGACCTGGGGGAGTTCAGGGGCAGGTGGCAGTACACCATGCCAGGCACATGTGTTCCCCAGCTGCCCATGAAGCAGGAGGTCTGCACAGGGCTTCAGACCTTGGAACTCAAGGAGGGCTGAAGTATTGTTCCTTACTTTGTAGGGAGCGCGGCAGCCTCAGCCCCGGAGTGCCCTGGAGATGAGGGTCATGGAGCTGAGCACTGCGAGAAAGGGAAGGGCTGAGCCCACAGACCAAGCAGCTCCTCATGGCTGTGGCTTTTATTTGGGTCAAGGGTGTCCATCTGCTCCTCGGTCACACACGTGTGAAGTGGTCACCCTGTGCTGGAGGCAGTGGCAAGGCAGGAACAGAACTAGTGAGCACAAATGCAGCCTCAGGTGACCTATGGAAGAGGGCACTGGTGTTCACCCTGTGGTTCACAGTGGTTCCTTGGGATCCCTGGGAACTGGACACTGTGGCTTTGCCCACCTTGGGGCACCCACATTTTTTTCTGTGTGTGCAGAAGTATCAAGGTGAATAACTACAAAAGGGAAAACAGGCCTATGCAGAATATGAGGTTTCAGGAAAGTGTGTTCCTAATCCACGTGCATGAGAAGCTCCATGAATACAATATATTGCTGATTCTTCTGTTTTGCTGACCAAGAAATCAAACCAAAAAAATACAGTTTTTATATTATTTTATTCATATTGGAGCACTTCTGACACAGAAAATTTCTATTGTTCATTGAACTGTGATGCCAGTTTGAAAACCAATCCCATCTCTGTGTCTAGAAGACCATGTTACCCTAGACCAGTTGTGACCCACATAGACACATTTAGGAACCTCCCAGAAAACCTGAGAAGTGGGTGCTGTAAATATTTAAGATTATGAACAGTTTTGTGGACTTTTCTGGGACTAGACTTGATAGTAAGGCAGCAAGTAACTAGTGCTTGCAGAACTGGAAACATTCTCCCCAGTATATAGAAAATGACATTTTCAGAAGGATCAAACCCCTCACTTATTTTGGAAAAAAAGTAAAGAAAACCAAGTTATTTAAAGAATCTGAAAACAGCTTTGCTTAGGGCAGCCAAAGAAAGAGATTTTTAGATTTTTGGGGGGTAAGTTTTACAAGAAAGTTTGCTCTGGTATTCTTACTGAAGCCATTATCAAAATAAAAAAAAAAACCTCTTTGGCTTCAGAAAGACAGAGATGGACCTTGTTTAGTAGCTTGCTGAGGTTACAGCCCTTTCAGCACTGGTGTTCTTGGAGCTCTTGGACTAGATCCAGCATCAACTGGGCATTTCACCCCACCTTGCAACTCAAAGTGAAAGCGCAGTGTTGGCATGGATGTGAGCAGGAGCAAAGCTGGAGGACCAAAGTCTGGCTTACAGAAATGTACAGTCATGATTAGCTGTCCAAGGAACCATTCTGTAGCTGTCAAATAAATTCCTGCACTTGCTAAACGTTGTCTGTCAGTGCTATTTGTTGGGTTAAATTTCACTTCTGTTGCAATTGTAGTCCTGTCAGGGGACTGACTGAAGTGGCTAATTTGTCCTCTTTCATTTCTTCATGCTTTTCCTCTCAGTTTGCACTTAGGCTTTTCTAACACATCTTTTTTCGCTGCCTCCCTCTGGCACACATTTGTTACTCAGGAAACCACAGGCCAGTTGTTATGAGAAGAATTTGCCTGTCACCCACGCGTGCTGTACAGAGCATGTTTATACAGCATTTTGGAATTTATGCAGCGGTTTGGGAAATGTGTAGGCATCCAGATGATCGTTCTTATGACCACATATATGGTGCCATGAAAGTATTTTAGGTGCAAGACATGTAACAGCTACAGTTTAGTTCCTGTGTTCTTAACTGTTATTCTGGACTGGCAAGACATAATTTTGGGATGCCCAGCGATCTCTTTGCAGGTCCTGGATGATGTATCCAGTGGCACTGGTCACCTAGCAGGGCTTGGTGGGTCAAACCTTGAATTCGTTGACATTCACTCTTCCCACTACTTTGCTGTAAACCAAATGGTGGATTCTTGCTCTTTCAGGTGTATCAGTCTTGTAAGGGCTGTTGCAGGGATGGAAAGGGCAGGACTGTGCTCCTGTGACTGACGAGATGCCAGCACAATGGGAGCATGGGTCAGCATCCTGTCTCATTAAAACATTGTCCCTCCAGCATGCTTGCCAGCTTGTTCAAATATACTTCATTTTTGCTGTATGCTGCCAGGGATGTAATCCTTTGTTAATTGGAAAATGTTTTATTGCTGCCTATTTCTGCCTCTGTTTTCTCCTAATGTGCAGCACGCCATGGAAGCACAGTGTGTCAGGAGGGGACAAGTCTCAGAAAGAGATGTTTTGAGATGGGTGCTTTTGTACTTTCTGGCTACTTACACCTGCCTTTTTCCTTATGGACTGCAGGGTAGGCACATGCAGCTCAAAATAGCCAGGCCATTAGGAATTAAGGCATTGGCTGGTTTTTTTTTAACTCTGTTTTCTTTAGTTTTTAGCAATATACACAGTTCCTGAATCCTTCTTGACTGAAAAAAGCACTGAGCTTTACATGCATCTTACCTAGTTTCTAACCTGCATCTCTGCCATTATCCATGAGAAAACAATTTATTTATTTTAAAAACAAAATAACTTCTGTGAGAGCTGCTGCCTAGCAGAAACCCAGGAGGCCTGTGGGAGATTCATAATCTAAAGCGCTTTTTCTTTTGCTGTTAGCCTTTTATAGCAGGGCACTGCATAATCAAACCAACCGCTTTAGACCATGTGTCACCACTGTTAATTCTTTTTGTTCACACCAAGGGTTTCCCTAATTTACCTGCTTGAATCTTTTTGCATGATTTTTTGCAAGTCTTCTCTAACTATTTGTTCAGATTATCTTTCAATGGAGCAGCGAAGGGTTTGGCTCTCAGATACCAGGCCTCTGTAAGAGATTACATGGTTGTTAGAAGTCATTCAATTTTAACTGGCATCCTACTTTTCTGATATATGTCTGTGAGAAAAAAAACCCTAAACTGTCTGGAAAGGCACAACACTGATGCCGTTTGGAACAAGGTACGTTGCCCTCTTCCTGACTGTGACTCAGACATTAGGTCTGTACAAAAAAATCTACTGCCACTTTTTTCCTTTTTTTATTTCTTTGGTGATATAAAAACCCATGCCATTGAAAATGACCATACTGTAAGAACAGAAAAATTTCCTCTGAGGGTGAAAAGAGAAACAGATGAGTTAAGAAAAAAGCAAGGACTCCCTGACCCCATATTTTCCGTAGTACACTACAGCAGGAATCAAAATGAATGCTAGCAGATGGGGAATGGAAAAGTTTGCTGCTGCTAACACTGAGGTGGTACTGCTCTGTGTAACTGTAAAAGCAAGGACTGTTTCCATTTCACTCTGCACGTTTGTTTTGCTTGCATTTTCCAGACTCATCTCCCAGGCATCTGCACATGCTTGGCCACTGATAGATGAAAAAAGCTAGGAAATAAGACTTCTCTGCCCTTCTCTCTCTCCCTTTGGTGTGTGTCCATTGCAGCAGACACTGCTGTACTTCTGTATGACTAAGAACAACCCTCAGTACTTGAAAAATAAATAAAAATGTCCTTCTAGGCTGGTGTTCACAAGCCTCCCTTCAACAAAATATTTATATGCCTGCTTAAATTTGTCAGTGAAGCACTGAAGCGTAAGTTTAATGATATCCACATGCTCAGTTCCATTAGCTTTAATGATCTTTAAGCCCACATTGAGAATCAGATGCACACTAATGGATGTTCAGAAAAGTGTTGGCTTGCCTAGAGTCTCATGACTCTGGGAGCTGGGGTTGACGTACTTGCTGGGTAGTTCCTCTTCTCCTGTCAGCAGCAATGATTCAGAGTGATAACTGTTAACATGAAAGGACTGGGGGTCAGTTCCATCTAGCAAATGGATGTGCAGAGTGGAATGGATGAACGCTTTCTTTCTGAGACCTGTATTTGGTGGCTGAATGGCTGGGAGGAGACCTTACTTTTGCTTAAAGAGAAAATGGAGACAAAGGCACTGCTGGGAAGCTCTTGTCATCTTTCCCAAGAACATTTCTTGAGAGGATCCGCTGTTCACTGCAAACCCCTCCAGCCCAAAGCCAGGCTGAGAAATATTTCAGGTTATCAGAACACATTGTCTCAAGCAGGAGTGATTTTGTGTTTGGAGGAAGTTAGAAAGCACCAAATGCACAGGCAGGGTAGGAGCCCCCAGGGACTACATCCAGCCATGTCAGCACACTGCCCTTCCCTGGGGCAGGATAGCAGCCCTTCTGGAGCACTGATGGACTTACCTACAGAGGCAATGGAGTTTTGCCATTTTTCAGTAGCTGAGGATACAGCCTGAGGGGAAATGGAGGAATGCACATGACAAATGAAGCAGGAAGGTTGGGGGGGCATTTTTGGTAAAAAAGGAGCCTTAACTTTACCAAGTTTTCAATTAAAAAAAAGAAGGGTGGAAAACAAAGAGATGAGGGGAAATTGCCCACTGATTACCAATACAAATGGAGAGCCAAAGAAAACAGACTTTACAAGAGGCTTATTAAGAGGTTACCATAAAGTTTCTCTTCACCTTTTGACCCATATTATGAGTCACTCCAAGATAAGACTGAGCAGAGAATTGTCATATGGAAAACTAAGCAAAGGCAGCTCTTCTCCTAAATAAATAAGTGCTCTACCCAAGGGGAATTACAGACATGTAAGTTGATTTCTCTTTCTCTCATGTCCTTTAGTTTTGTGTTTCTGGGCATTGCTTTAGGCACTTGAAGTGCTGGAAAAGTTAATTGTCTTTACAGTCATCCCCTCTCCACTTGGGCTCCACCAAGCAGCAAGCAACTTTTATAGAAAGAATCCCATGAACTTCTGGGGAGCTTCTAATGGGCCAACCAAAATCCTTGGCAGTTGTCTCTTGATGTCTGTGGTGGGATCCCTCCCATGTTCTGCTGCTGATGCTGAGTGGGTGTGCTCTCTGTCACTAGACAAGCATCTGAACTAATGATAGCCTGTGCTCATATTTGGGGTTGCAGAAGTCAAGCACAGAGTCATGGAAGGCAGAGCAGAGCAGAGATATGACTGGCTGCTCTCCAGGTGCCTTTTGCAAACAGCTATTCTGGTAGCAAAACTAAGCTAGTTTTTAGTTACTGTGGGGTATATCTGGATAACAACATCGTGACCCGCCATGAAGCTGTCATTGCTGTTGGATACTCCACTGCACAAGGTGGCACTTTGTACAAAGTACAAAGGCATGTGAAAACGTCTTGAGCTTGTCTTGACATGCATTTGGATAGGGTCTTATCTGATTCACTGGACCTTGACACATAAGATAGGGTTGCTCTCTTTTGGTACTGAAGAAACCCCTCCCATTAGATCACATTCCTCTCTCTCTCTGAAAAATATAATTTGTCTGCTAACCGAGGGCCCAGCACTAGAGCAATTGTTACTGAGTTTGTCCCAGCAGTGTCAGAGCAGGGTGGGGGATGTGCAGAGCTGAGTGCTGTGAAGACAAGCCATGAGGAAATGGTGAGGTTTGCTACACAGATGTATTTTTGGAACACCACTTCTTTATAAAGGATCAGTGATAATGAACCATATCTAAAGAACCGACAATTCAAGCAGATGGTGTTTCCCCATACTCTCAGTAATTTCTCTAACATGGTGCTTCAGCAGTGCCTGATTGCTGAGGAACTGGTGTCATTTCTCATAAGAAATTATCTGGTTTTGTTTTTAGTTATGGCCTTTTTTCATACAAGGAGTTTAGTTTTATCTGTTCTGACACCATCATTGGACAAATTTCAGTTCAATGAGTTTTGTTTGGATTGGAAGAGGGACTTCTACATTTTCTCCCATCAAAATTTATTGGAAAGACAGTTTGTCCTCAGGACAACTGTCCTTCTGGATTGGGAGATAGTGTCAGGGAGCAGAATGGTCCCCCTGTTATCCAGGAGGATGCAGTCAGGGAACTGCTAAGCTGCTTGGATATTCATAAATCTATGGGACCAGATGGGATCCATCCCAGGGGGATGAGGGAGCTGGCAGGTGAGCTTGCAAAGCCGCTCTCCATGATCTACCAACAGTCCTGGCTCACTGGCGAGGTTCCAGATGACTGGAAGCTGGCCAATGTGACGCCCATTCATAAAAAGGGTAGGAAGGAGGATCCTGGTAATTACAGGCCGGTTAGCCTGACCTCAGTACCCGGTAAGGTTATGGAACAGTTTATATTGAGTGCCATCACGCAGCACCTGCAGGAAGGCCAGGGGATCAGACCCAGCCAGCATGGGCTTAGGAGGGGTAGGTCGTGTTTGACCAACCTGGTCTCCTTTTATGACCAGGTGACTCGCCTGGTGGATGCAGGAAAGGCTGTGGATGTTGTCTATTTGGACTTCAGCAAGGCCTTTGACACTGTTTCCCACAGCATGCTCCTGGAAAAGCTGGCAGCCCATGGCTTGGACAGGAACACTCTTCGCTGGGTCAAGAACTGGCTGGGTGGCCGGGCCCAGCAAGTGGTGGTGAACGGTGCCTCATCCAGCTGGTGGCCAGTCACTAGTGGTGTCCCTCAGGGGTCTGTGCTGGGACCAGTTTTGTTTAATATTTTTATTGATGACATGGATGAGGGTATTGAGTCTATTATTAGTAAATTTGCAGATGACACTAAGATGGGAGCGTGTGTCGATCTGTTGGAGGGTAGGAGGGCTCTGCAGAGGGACCTGGAACAGTTGGACAGATGGACAGAGTCCAATAAGATGAAGTTCAACAAGTCCAAGTGCTGGGTCCTGCATTTTGGTCACAATAACCCCCTGCAACGCTATAAGCTGGGGACGGTGTGGCTGGACAGTGCCCAGGCAGAAAGGGACCTGGGGGTACTGGTCGACAGCCGACTGACCATGAGCCAGCAGTGTGCCCTGGTGGCCAAAAAGGCCAAGGGCATCCTGGCCTGTATCAGGAATAACGTGGCCAGCAGGACCAGGGAAGTCATTCTTCCCCTGTACTCAGCACTGGTGAGGCCACACCTCGAGTGCTGTGTCCAGTTCTGGGCCCCTCAGTTCAGGAAGGACGTTGAGATGCTTGAGTGTGTCCAGAGGAGGGCGACAAGGCTGATGAGGGGCTTGGAACACAAGCCCTGTGAGGAACGACTGAGGCAGCTGGGGTTGTTCAGCCTGGAGAAAAGGAGACTCAGAGGTGACCTTATCACTCTCTACAACTGCCTGAAAGGTGATTGTTGTCAGGTGGGGGTTGGTCTCTTTCTCCGAACAGCAACTGATAGAACGAGAGGACACAGTCTTAAGCTGCAGCAAGGAAAATATAGGTTGGATATTAGGAGAAAGTTTTTTACAGAAAGAGTGGTAAGGTACTGGAATGGTCTGCCCGGGGAGGTGGTGGAGTCACCATCCCTGGATGTGTTCAAAAAGAGATTGGATGTGGTGCTCAGTGCTATGTTTTAGTTGAGGTTAGGGCATGGGTTGGACTCAATGATCTTGAAGATCTCTTCCAACCTAGTCATTCTGTGATTCTGTGAAAATTGGCATTCATCACCTTGGAAAGAGAGACTGTATGAATAAAAGCCCATCAGTGCAAATTCTCCCTCTCCCACCACCTCTCCTCCCCTTCAGCTCAACCCCTTTCAGGCAACTCACTGTCTTCCCTCCTGACACCTGACAGCCATCACAAGGTACTGTTCATGTGATACTGACTGCTACTGCACCATTGAATCTGCTTGTGCATTTAACTCATCTCTTCTCTTCTGCATTGTCTATTGGAACAGTATCCTCTGTGGCATAAATGACTGGAACAGGGAAACTTTCTTCCTTGGCAGTACCTTGATAAATAAAAAATAATAGCAATAATAGTAATAAAAACAGTGATAGTAACTATGGCAGCAGAAACAGAATAAGCAGGTTATTAATTTCACTTTTTAGTGAATACAGTTGCTTGGAAAATTAAATCAGATGAGTCCCTTATGAACAGCCAACCCATTAAAAAATTGTATGCACAGGACTAAGTTACTCGCCTGTTGTGTCGTGGTCCTGCAGATGCTCTTGGAGCATGGCAGACAAAGTGAGATATTTTTATATAGTTCCAGGAGAAAAATGTTTAGGATGAATATCATCACCTTGCAATTCCTGCTGATAAGCAGAGGGTCAGTACCACTGCCCAGCCCATGCAGAGAGGCCAGCTGATCTGCCATAGAGTTACCTTGCAGTGACAGCTGGCCACAGACCTGGACCTGGATGAGCTGTCATTAACAACCCAGGATGCTTTTGTGCACCAAGATGCCAGAACTCCCTCAGAAGTCCAGGGCGTAGCATTTTAATAGGATTTAACTGACAGGTGAGAACCTGTGTTTTCAGGGGAATTTTGCTGATCTAAAACCAAAGGGCAGATAAGCTTTCAAAAACATTTCTAAAAATCCTTGCAAAATTCAAAAGTTTGACCGTAAATGCCCCCAAAAGTTTCTTTTTACTGTTTTGATAGGAGGAAAACAAGCTAGAGGATCCTTCCCAGACCTATAGGGCCAATTTCAACCTCAGCATGAGGCCATCTCCACCAGCAAATGTTTAATTTATAGCACTGAACTGCTGGAGCATCATGTTTGAGGCTGCTTCTTTGACTGATACGTGAAAGTTAAGTAGAACCCAACCAAAATACCACAAGCCCGAAGGAAACAGATCTTGTTTTGCTGTCAACAGCCTGACAGAGAGTAAGTGAGGCCTCATTTTCCCTACAAGCTATCAAAGACTAACTTGATCAAGTCATATGAGATAAACGGAGATGACACGGTCATGCTGGGACAGGAAACGCCTCCAGCAGTGGCAATGGAGTGTGTGTGTGTGTTTGCTAAGGAAAGGGCAAGGGTCTTGTTTCAAGCTGCAGCTTTCTGCTTCAAAAGGCTTTTGTGAGCAAGTGTGAACACACCGGGTCTTTGCAGCCCCAGCCATTGATTGTGGTGAGAAACCAGGACCTCCTCTAGAGATAGCAGCTCATGTACTGCAGGGAAAGTAGCTCTGTTTTGGGTTTTAAATTACTATTTGTAGTAATAAAGCTGAAAACACCAGTCTGTTTCAAACTTTTAATTAAAACACTCAAGAGAGCCAGAGATGTTTTCTCAAGTGATAGCCATCCTTAGCAGGACCTCAAGTAATAGGGTCCTGTCTGTTCTGAGTTTCTAACTGCTCTGGCCGAAGCAGGAGAGTACGTGATAATTATCAGGCTATTCTGGCATTACAACTTTTCTCCAGCAAAAATTCCATCCTGGACTCAAGACAAGGTTGGTCAAAGCTGTCATGCTTCTGTAAAGCTGTTTAGTTTTCAATAAAACAGAATTTTTGAACTAAAAAAACGGTTCTGAAAAACGTTTCCTTGGGTCAGGTGCTTTTGCAATGCGTCCACATGTGGATAGTAGTAAGTGCTTTTCCAGCAATCAAATATTCTGCATTTTTCAGTCAAAGATCTGGGAAAAAAGTGTTTAAAGTTTGCAAACTATAAAGGAGATCCTGCTCCTGCAGTCAGATAAACCTACACTGAAAAGCTGCTTTGAACATTTTAATGGCAGTTTTTATTTCGTGTCCAGATATTGGTTTGATGGTGAAAATGTTTTTCAAATGAATTTTTGACAGAATAGCTCCTGAGGCACCAAGATAAAGGCAAATAATATGGAGACAGGAGATGTGACTTCATTCTGCTTTGTGAAAGCATTTTGGCTTTTTCCCAGTCTGGAACAAAAGCAGCTTTAGGCTCCTTCATAAGTCTGTCCCATAGTAGTGTCACTTCCTGCCGAGTCAGATAAGTGTTGACCAGGTGGCTTTTTTTTTTAGCACTTCAGTGGATTCCTGAAAAACTGTGGAATGAACTATGAAAAGGAATAGCACAACCCATGCAAATCCCCTAGATGCTCCCATCTTTCATGTTATATTCAATTCATCTTATCCTGGCTGTGATGCTTCTGTTTGCAGCACGCCACAGGCATTTTAATTGATGATATACAAGCACATCAGAGTTTTCCTGCTTTAGCTGTCTCAAGCACGCATGGACAGAAGAATCCATCATCTTCCTGGAAAAAATTATGCGGCCAGTGGGAAGCAGAGTATGTCTGCAACATTTTTTCAGAGCCTCTTGTAGCTATTGGAAGACCTTCTTGTGGGCTAGAACAAGGGCCTTTCAATTCCCCCAGGCAAGTGTTGAAAGCTGTGTTCAGACTCAGGACAGTATCAGCTACTTTCAAGTGAGAATCAGAACTTTTCATCCTGAGTATGCAGGATTAGAGGCACCTATTGAAAAAGAAAAAGCAATTCAGATACTGCTTTCAGGTTACCATTCTTAACTCTGAAGGACCTTGACCATGGGATGTAAAGCTGTCATATGCAAGGCAGGAGATGAACTTTGTCAAGGAGAAATCTGCTCCCTTCCCTGAGGTCATGGGGAATGGGGACACCCACATCTCACTAAGGTGTCTACATTCATGTGGGGAGAAGCTGTAGCCTCCAGACTTCTTGCAGTGTGGGAAACCTCAAACATCTCGAAGACTGGTGAATCTTCAGCATCTTCATAACCACCTTGGATGCAGGACTAGAAGGAATACTAAATAACCTTGTCAGTGACACTAAACTGGGAGAAGCTGTTGACTCCCTCCAAGGCAGAGAGGTCCTGCAGAGAGACCTTGACAAATGAGAGGACTGGGCAACCACCAGCTGTGTAAAGTTTAACAAACATAGGTGTTGGATTCTGCACCTGGGATGGGGCAACCCTGGAAGTATGTACAGACTGGGGAATGAAAGGCTGGAGAGCAGTGCCACAGAAAGGGACCTGGGGGTCCTGGTCGATGGCAAGTTGAACACGAGTCAGCAGTGCCCTGGCAGCCAGGAGGGCCATGAGTGCCCTGTGGGGCATCAGGCACAGCATCGCCAGCCAGGCAAGGGAGGGGATTGTCCCACTCTGCTCTGCACTGGGGTGGCCTCACCTCAAGTGCTGGGGGCAGTTCTGGGTGCCACAATGCCAGAAAGACATTAAGCTGCCAGAGAGTGTCCAGAGGAGAGCAATGAGGATGGTGAAGGGCCCTGAGGGGAAGCTGTAGGAGGAGTGGCAGAGGTCACTTGGTCTGTTCAGCCTGGAGAAGAGGAGACTGAGAGGAGACCTCATTGCAGTTATGACTTCCTCATGACGGGAAGAAGAGAGGCAGACAACGATCTCTATGGTGACCTAAGGGAATAGCTTGAAGCTATGTCCAGGGAGGTTTAGTTTAGATATAAGGAGATATAAGGAGAAGGTTCTTGACCTAAAGAGTGGTTGGGCACTGGAACAGGTTCCCCAGGGAAGTGGTCCCAGCACCAAGCCTGACAGAGCTCAAGAAACATTCAGACAATGTTCTCAGGCACATGGTGTGACTCCTGGCATGTCCTGCGGAGAGCCAGGAGTCAAACTTTGATGATTCTTCTGGGTCTCTTCCAACTCAGAATATTCTATGATTGTATGAAACCTCTGTCATAGAAACAAATATTAACCTTTCTTATCTCTATTTGACTGCTCATGAGATCATTTTTTCAGTCTGTTTTAGGACTGGTGAATTTCAGTAAAATCACAACAGCTATTTTTCATTAACTAACATATGATCTGTAGACAGACCTGAATTTCAGGATTTATTCTTTCTCTGTCTGAGAGGAAGATGTCTACTTAGTGTTCATTCAAAGATACAGAGAAAAACACTCTTTTTGTGAATTTGATTATGGTAAAAATATATTCATCATGAAAGGAAATGTTCCACATGTTATCTGTGCTTTGCAGCACACACACCGCAATTCCAGGTAGCCAGAGCTTTCTTCTGGAATGAAATTAGGCAATGGCATAATTCATTTCATGCACCACATGTGCTGTCTTTCATTTGGAGGATTTCATTGTGCTTTGCAAATGTCAATTGCTTAAGGCACACAGCTCAAGTAGGTATAATTTATCGTTTTTCATGATATTTATTACCGAGATCATTTAAGTGGAACCCAGGTGTTCTGGGATAGAAACCCTTCCTCCTCAGCAGGCAGCACTCCCTGGCCCTCGGGGAGAGACAATTCTTTTCAAAGTGATTCTCAGGAATTCATTTCCTCAGCCTGTGATTAGGTTTTCTAGCTTTCCTCAGTTCTGAACTGTGGCCTTTTATGTTTATGTAGCTGGGCATACATCCGAGTTCTGGGGGTGTGGATGCCCAAATTGACAATCCTGATAAGATTTCTTCTCGTGCAGAAGTATGACATGAGTATCTACTTCCCTGTTGACTCCACGTTGAGTGGGACTTTTTTCAGTCCTTTCTTTAGACTGAATGTGAGATGATAAAGAATAAATTTTAATGCCTGAGAGTGAATATTGCATCTGCATTTGACTTTGCAAAGTGTTTAGGCTACTTTAATTGTAACCTCCTATTTTTGCCCATTCATGAGGGTGGGAATTGAAAAATATTCCTGAGGCTTTCAAAGTGACTGAATTGCATTGATTTTGCTTTGGTAAATTTTGTAATTATTTTATAGAAGTAGGGTAACCAACTGCTTTAACACCATAGTTTTCTACATTACTAGTTTTAGTCATCCTTTAAAGTTTATACCAAGCTGCGTTCCAAGCAGTGCCAGTCCAGTTAAGTCTCAGTTTATAAATCTGTTATTATTATTAACAGCAGTGTGCAACTTTTAGCACTTGTCAAGATGAATATGAAGCACCAGAAGTTAGGCTATATGTACGTCCATCTTTTACTTACCCGTTTGAGTTTCCACAAAGAATCTGGAAAAATACCACTTTCTAGTATTTGACCTCTGTTACGTTGAACGGAGATGGGAAAACATCATCAGTGTTTTGAGTGATGCCTTAGCAAGGGATCAAGGATTCTGGAAAAATCAAAAGAAAATACATATTGAATGGATGTATATAAAAATGTTTTCCTTAGTTTTATGGTTTAACTGATTTCCAGGTCTTCTGTCTTTAATAAAAGGCTTCATTTCATTGCAATTCCCCCTATGAGATCATCTGCATTTGAATCAAAGTACTGAAATATGTTTTGACCAACATGACTATTTTGAGATAAATTTACAGAGTACATTGACAGAGGCATGTTCTTAACTTGGGTTTTGGCACTATAACATGTTTGTGGAGAGGAGAGAAGCAGGAAAGTTTCCACACCAGTATTGGCAAGGAGAATATAGAAGGGAAAAAGGGCTAGAGTATCTCCTCACAAATTAATAACTTCAGGCAGAGCTTTGGGACTTGACTGGCCCTGCCTTTTTGTGTTGGGACAGGACCTGGGGTCCCTGATCCCCAAAAGAAGATGTCTGTAGCTGGACCGTTGGCTGTGTACTGCTACACTGGCTGAGCAGCATAAAGAAACATTCTCCCTGATGGCAGCCTTGGGGAGAAAACATAGAGCGGCTAGGCAACTTGTCTAAGACAGGCTTAGGAAATCTTCAATAGGTTCAGAACTAGCTGACATCTGTAAAATAAGAGAGAGAGTAAGAGGATCTGCGATGCGATGTGCTGGTCTTGCCTGTAGGAAAGGGTTCAGCCTCAGCAGATAGAGAACCGACAGGAGTAGCCTTGCGAAGTCCCTGTTTTATTTGTGTTCTCTGACCCTGTATGCTGTCTTATGGACCTGGTCACCTTCCCTGTGCAGCCCAGCCTGGCCCCGATGGGACCCTCCAGTGCCTTACCTTCCTGCTGTGAATTTAGCTGCATCACAGGCTGCTCAGGCTTGTAGATAACCATGTAGAAATAATCAACTGCTACAAGCAGCCTTCGGCACAGCAAGAGCTGCTGTTCAATACACAAACTAACACAAACCAGCTTTCCTTGTGAGAAACGCTTAGGGCTCAGCCCTTATCAAGCTAGGCTTAAGATGAGTGCTGCAAAGGGCAGAGTTATTTGTAGGTGATGGGAAATAGTGCTATGACACCTTTTTCTCTCTGGCATGGAGCCAGTCAGAGACCAAAGCGGCTTCCACCACTAATCATGGAGGCTGGCAAACCTCTGCTCACACATCTGCCATCTTCCCCCTCTGGGGGCCTGCTTGGAGTTGCAGCTGCTGAAGCACACCTGGTTCTGCCAGCCATCATCATTTGCCATTCATGAGCAACCTGCAGCCATCCCTTAGCACAGGTTTTCTGGTTTCAATTTCGGATAGAGACTTTGGTCTTCTTCTGTACCAGGGCCTCACAAAGATTTTAGCTGTCCTGCTTCCCTTGTACAAGAGGGCAATCTGATTGCTGGAGAAAGAGCCACCAGTCCAGTTAAAAAATGCCGATGGGAACTGGCGCACCAGATTAGAGCGGGGAGCCCCACAATCTGTATTTACAAAGGACAGGAATAAATCTCAAAACCAAAAGGTGTTTCACTAATAGGTGCAAAGTCCTGACTCATTCACACAGTGCCTTAAATCAATAATTGCTTCCTGTGGGCAGAATGTGTCAAATTCAGGTCACCATTGCTTCTCTGAGTTTCAAAGTCCTGTAGAAGCTCATATATGGGCAAGCAGAAAAGAAATAATTTTGCATGGCAACTTATGTCCAGGCAATTCTGGGAAATTGGGGCTCTGGGAAAAAATGCTGTGGGAAGATATCTGTCTTCTTGTGTGTTGCTTTCTGTTGACACAGAAAACTAGAATTTAGGGCACTATGTGCAAACACATGCTTGCCAACATTTGTTTTTCAGAAAGCAACAGATTTCAGTCAGTTTTGGTCCATCACTGAGGCACATCTCAGTCCTCAGGTGTACTAGCAACAGTATATCCCATGTGGAGTTACATGAAGGAGAAAGGAGAGGCACAAGCAAGAGCTCCTGGGTGCTGTAGTTTTGGAAGTATGAACCAGTCAGTAAACAGGAAGCGGCATGTGGGGCCTCAAGGTCCTGAGGAGACATAGGCAGGGGAGAGGTACAATAATGAACCCGCCACTGTCACCTCTGCAAGGAGAAGGTTTTAGGTGGAGGTGACCCTAGGGAGAGAGTGATCTAAGCAATTTGGGGAGCAGAGCTCCCCACATCTTACACCCCAGAGCATGTGGAGGGTAAAAAACTGGAGGAAGCAGGAGAGGGGCAAGTGGTTTGTGGAGGCAGCTGTCACCCCCAAAATGGCTGGAGCTGGGAGGTCAGCAAGCCAATTAGAACTCCATCTCCCTAAGGGTGAGATTTGATCCCATGCTGTTAAAGGCTTAGTACTGGTCAGCAAGTGAAAAACAGGCCAGAAATGTACAGCTTTATTGACTCTTGTGAAAACATTAACGCAGGCCAGTTTTCATTCTTCCTTCTTGGAAACATGTCGGACCAGACCTCTTCAATTTAGACAGCATCTCCATTCCTGTGGCATCCTGTGATGGGGAGTATCAGCTCTCTTGGTCTCGTGAGACCAGGGGTTAGCTGTGTTTTGCTGCTTAAAGAGAGCCAAGTCCTATAGCTTGCTTTTTCCTTTCAGCTCTGTACACAAAGAGCAGATTCAGATGGGTTCTGACATATCAGTCCCAGCTGTTGTGCGTGATAGGCAGGAGAAGGAAGGGACCAGCAATCATTCTGCCAGCAAGGAGTTTCTACATAAGAAAATCCTACTTCTAGATCACTGGGAATTGTAGTTTTGCCCACTACAATTAGAAAAGTGAGTGTTTTTCTTTTTTGTGCAAAAGTGGGAAGAAGAACGAAGAACATATTTTGTCATGTATCCCAAAGCCGAGGGCTAAATTGTGATCCTCACAGTATTTCCCACATGTACAATCCTGCTGATAGGACAAAACACAGGATTACTGCAACAGCAATAGAGACTGGATGACTGCACCCAACCCTCAGGTTGCGTGCTGGATATTGCAGTATTGTCTTCATGGAGGAAGATATATTTAAGTATCCCAACCCAGGTCATATGACAGGCAACATTTAAGAAGAGCAGAAATTAGTTCCACCAGTATGCTAAAGGAAAGAGCATTTTGGGAAACATTTGAGAAAAGTGATCTTGTGTCATAGGAGTCCTCTCATACAACAGAGCCCAATAAAACAAAGGAGGATAGGTACAGCTGTTATTGAATAAATGGGGCTTCTGGTGAATGAAGATTTTTCATTGCTATTGTTCATCAAGAAAACTTTACCCATGACTGGATGACATGTTTTAATCAGAAAAGGTCAAATAGGCAGTGTGGCTCTATATTAATTGCAGACAAAGCTGCTGAAACCCTTAGAGGTTCAGCTCGTGCATGGAATACCGTTTAGAAGCTTTGCAATTTCATCTCTTTAATCAAGTATCTACTTGCTCTTTTGAATATCTGTAAAAATGTAGCAACACATTCCTCACTGTTAGAAGAACTTTATCTATCCCAGAAAAGTTTACTTTGGGGATTCTTCAAATGATTTAGAACAAACTGAGTCTATTTCTTGACCAAGATGTTCAGTTCTTAGCTAGGGAAAGACATTAGGGATAACTTTGCAGCATAACGGACAGTGAAGCTTTGGAACGTATTTCCCATGGAGCCCATAGAGTTTCCATCACTTCAGGTCTGTAGGAAGGGATTGGACAAGTGCCAGTCAGCAATTACTTAACTCTCCCTACCCAAGGGTATGGGAATGGAGTGGACAGTCATTCTGCTCTCCTTCTACAAGGGCAACACATGTTCGTCCAGAAACAAATAGGACAGAGGTTTCATGTGTTGTTCTCATCAATGATCTCATTGCTGAAAAGGTCCTGAATAAGCAAGAGGATTACTTTAATGAGTGTGAAACATAACTTTAAAGTAGCTGAGCTAGGTCAATAAGTATTCTTTAAAAGTTGCTAGAATTCATTCTGTGTGATAGGATCCTTAGGGAAATTATTCTCACATGCTTGATTAAGCATCCTACATTCTACATAGGATTTTGAGTGGGTTCAGTTGAAAATCATGAAGTATGGTGAGATTAGAAGAGACTTGGGGCCATATTTTATGAAATGAGCCTGAAGTTTATGAAAGTGGCCAGCTAATCTGAGGGAGCAATTCATCAGGTTTTTCCTTTGCCTCTCTCCTATGTCTCTATGTGAGGGAAAAAAGCTGATGTGATCCAGATGGATTGAGCATGCTAGTCAGATTATCCTTGTGGATGCCCTTCATCTGCTCACACTGCTCAGTCAAAAAAATTATCTGGCACACCATATCACATTCAGAAAAGCAGGAAAATGTATAGAGGTCAGCTATAATTGAATCTTTCTTCTGAACC
Organism: Eulacestoma nigropectus; assembly: GCA_013397775.1. Lineage (NCBI taxonomy): Eukaryota > Metazoa > Chordata > Aves > Passeriformes > Eulacestoma > Eulacestoma nigropectus. The sequence goes on along the minus strand of VZTE01002090.1, from coordinate 474,323 downwards.
AAAAACATGTAGACTTTTCAGGTAAACATAATGTTCAAGTATTGGCTGTGATACCTAAAGAAGAAAGCTTTGTGATTCCCTATTATTTTAGAACACCTGATACATTAAAAAATGGTACTCAAAAATCATTTATGGCTAATTTATTTTATTTATCCTCTTCTCTCTTCATCCTTCCAGTCAAAATTGTACACAAGTCTCTGAAGGCAGCTACCTAAAAAAATCTTTGCAGATTCCACATGGCCCCACATCTCACATTTTATCTTGCTCTTACCTGGAGCTAGGTATTTTTTCCTATATAACCTCTAAGAAATGCTGATCAACGAGAGAGATGTCAGGGTTTTTTCCCAGTATTTATACCCTGAAAAAAAAAAATTATTTCTTGATCTTGGGGGCAAGAAACCAGCTGTTGGCCTTTTATACATTTATACTATTTTAGCTACTAAATTTAATTTTAAAGTGCCAACAGAATAATGTCATAACCTGTACTGAATGAGTTGTTGTCTCTTTCAGAAGGGCTGGCTTAGACCATTGGATCCTCAAATGATGTAAAACTAAGACCTCTATAGCTTAGATCATAGCTATAGTATTTTACACCAGCAAAGAAGGTAGTGCAGTTTATACTGTATAAAAGCAAAAATAAAAATGAAACAATTTGTGCTTGTATTTGAATATCTGTCTCACAATGGATGAAACCTTGAGAACTTGAGATTCTCCAAGATTACCTGAATGGGTGCATTTTTTCCCTCTTGGTGCCAAATAACATTGCTGGATCTGAGCAGAGAGGTTTGTCTGCTCCTCTGGGAAGGCTGCCTGGCTGGCTCTGCTGGGGCAAAGACCAGTTTGACCCATCCAATCTCCTTTCAGAGAAGAGACCCCTGGAAATGATGGGAGTTGACCTAAGATTGCAGATGTCTGTTCTGCCATTTTTGGCTTGGCGTTCATTGAGGACACTGTCAAGAGCAGTTGCTCCAGACTTGATAGGACCCTTGGCAGACGTGCTGAATTGCTGTATGTTTCTGGGGGATAGAAGAAGTCTAACCAAATGCAACAGCTATATATGCAAAAGCTAAGTTAATAGCTTTTTCCTTCTGTGTAGTTATACAGAACACGTGTCTATACATCAGGTTTAAGAGTTTAATTCCTCCATTAGCACTGCATGGCTTAAAGATAAAAGGCTGAAGGAGACTTTCTGGTCCAGTGAAACTGCACATGTGGCTTTTCACTAAAACCTAAGAGGATGTGCCAGCAGAAGGCTGGTTAACTCGTGGGCATAGTTTTGTGATAAGGACTTGCATCCTTATCATGGCCAGTTTTATGATATGGATTTGTTAGAACACTGTGGTGTCTGGGAGATGTCCTGCAACAGGTTGTAGGAGAATGAATTAATTTGCGTGCTCGAAGTTGAGCACTGGAAGATGTAGGTCACTGAATATCCCGTCTGAGGCCTCTGGAGACAGGAGGACACTGCAAAGCAGAGACATTTACTCCAATGAGGTGGCCTGGACAGTAGAGTTGAGCATCATCAGTTTGCAGAGCAATGAGCACTTCAGAGTTCAAAAGCTGTGCAGTCCTGAGCAGCATCCAAACCCTCACAGGGACAAGGTGGGGCTGTCACATCTTAAACATGTGCTTAATTTTAAGAATGTAAACAATCCCTTTGACTGTGTGGTTAGAGTGTACTCCAGCCCAGCTTGCTGTGTGCTGCCTGCTGAACAGGCAGACCAGAGGGGAACAGTGCATCACCACCGCTGCTACTCACTGGATAGTGGCATATCTGGGTATGGCTGGGCTGGCACCGATATAGTGCACCAGTTTTGCCTCCCTGCCTCCTGTAAACACACAGAAGTTTACAGGAGTGTTACTGCAAAAACAGCATGGTTTAGTTCAAAAAGCAAGCCTGCTGGCAGGGTGAAGAGGTAATTTCCCCTCTCTCTCCCATTTGTCTTTCAGCTGGAGGGAACCATGCCAATCAGTATGTTGTAGATTATTCAGATCCTGGCAGGAACGTTCAAACTGAAAAGGCAAGTGGATAGGGGTGGAAGGGAAAGGCTTTGATTCAAACATACTCTTTATTCTTTTTATTGGGTGCCAAGAGCTCTTGTGATCTGAGTGAAAGCTGTTATTACTCAAATCTTTACTCCAGGTCCTCCAGACCCTTCTCTACACCTGGCAAAAGGATGGGTGGAAGTTCTATTACCTCACTTACGTACCTAAAATTAGCCATCTAAGCCCAGGTCTGTCCCCTCAAGTCTCCTGGGGAGAAAATGCCTCCTTCAGGTGTAATTCTTCATGCCCTAAGTCACCTGGATACCTATTTTTCTTCACTGGGTGTAGAAGAATGCTTGGGGGTATAGAGGTTTGGGTGTTCATTGTCTCAGAGCACTGTACTTTTAAGTGTCTGAAGTTAATAAGAGATTTTCCTTACTAAAATGTGGTAGAAAAGTATCAGTAGACATGTTGGATCAGACCCAAATTTCACCTGCACAGATGGACTATCATGTACCTATGTCCAATGGCAGTGTCTGGGAAGGACACAGAAGCAGGTTGAGAGTTCAGAATACTTTCATTCCACTGTAATTCCTCACTTGGTACTTTATGTCAGCAGGATCCTCAACCTAATCTTTCATCGGGAAGTTAAAAATCAGTAATCCCAAGACTGAAACTGTTTGCCCTAAATTCTGCTTTCAAGTACCTGTTTCTAATGTCAATTCAGAGGTCCATGAGTAGCCTTGCATGCACCCTGAAAGCAACTTGCAACTCTAGTGACAGTGCTAAACCACACATTGCTTACATTGCTTTTTGATTCATTTGGCTTTTAAGATTAATTAGGAAATTAAGATAAAAGTTGTATAGTTAAAATGAGAACAAACTGAAAAAATAGGTATTAAAAAAGGGTATAGCCAGTAATGTTAAATTTACAAGGCTGCTTAAAAAGGTGGGTTCCAGCCATCATGTGCACAGATGCGTCCCTACTCAATAACGCTAATTTAAAGGAGACTTGAATTTAATCCTGCATGATCCTGATCCCTGCATTTCCTTTCCACGTGACTAAGCAGCTCCATATTCCACTGCTTATACACCGTGAACATTTACCACCTGTGCACTCCACCTTCACGCTGTGTGACTCCACACTGCTGCTTGAACCTTCCCAATATCTGCAGTAAGGGATTTCAATTCCCCCACCTAGACTTCGTGTTAACACTTTCAGCAGTATCTCTGTTGCTCTCTCTTACTCTCTGTGGGTGAGCCCAAGAGCTGGAGAAGGCAGACAGCAGAGAGGGGAGGCAGCCAGCATCTCAGTGATGGTTGATCTCTTGCTGCTCTGTCTAAAGCTCAACTTAGCTGCAGATTCTGTTAGTGTGACTTGTCAGCATCCAAATGGTTCAGATATAAGAATGAACATTATCTTCTTTTTATCTCCAGGAGTCAACACAGGACTGTTTAAGGGTTTTGCTTGCCAGAGCTCCCCAAATTTCAGTACAAAGTCAGATGTGGACTTTAATTTTACTTCATTTATCAAATATACTTGGAGTTTATCTCTTCGTCTACATTTTTATTCCTACCTCTTGCCTCCTTTTTTTTCCTCATTAAGGTTCTAAAATCTGCTTTATATGGCAGGTCTAGAACCCACATTTCTTGTTGGATGACATTTCTTCAAGCTAAGTGAAGAAACAGTGTTACACTCAAGAGAATCATCTAAAGGTAGTTTGTCCAGTATAGCAGAGCCTGTCAGCTGGCACAGAAGTGGTGTGTCAGGTTTGCACACAGAACTGCCAGAGCAACACAAGCCAACTCTCCTTTTATCTGTTATAGCTTCCCCTTTGTAAGCTGAAGATGTTTATGTGCAACATAAGTGTATATGTGCATTATAAACATTCAGGCATCTGCTGGGGAAAGCAATTGTACTGAAAATTATTATAATATGTTTGGGATTCCCAGTTTTCGTATCATCTAGAAAACTGGAGTCCTTAAAGCAAGGACCTCTGTACAAAGGTCTTATCCAGCGTTCAGACTTGAGTGTCTGGAAAACAGAAGTTGAGGACACCATGAACAGATGATTCCTATCTACTAATTCATTAGCCTCCGTTGAATGAAAATCAACAATCCCTTAATTTCACACAGACTTATTCATCTGGAGTTCTTCTCCTCATCTTGTTTAAGTCTTTTTTGCCAAGAATTATAGGGAAAAGACAGAAAACTCAACAAGGTCCAAAAAAATTATCCCGAAACAAAAACAAACTTTTCTTTCCCACATTCCTCATCCCCCCAGAAATATTCAGCTATCCATTACAAAATTAAGTAAACTATCTTCTTCTATTTTTGCGCCTGCAAGAATAAGAAGATCTGGGTGAGGGGTAGAGGAAGGGTAGAGGGTATCTACATGCAACTGGAGGAGTGGACAAAGAAACTTAGGCCATATGTCTGGAAAGAGTTTTTCACTCTTCCGGTGAGAGATGTGTAAAAGAGGCCTTTCCAAGACCAAGAGCAGCAGGGTGTTCTCATCTGTGAAGCTGATGTTAGTGCAGAGCAGGGTTCTCTGTGTGTGGGCTGGACTGCCTTCCCACACCCCAAGTGCCCCAGCAGGATGTGCAGCCAGGCCTCCCAGGCTCTCTGATGGGGCAGGGGATGGTGGCCGTAAGGGTAGTGTGACTTTCAGCACAGGCTCTACAAGTCTGCCTGAATGAACCCCCTGTGCCTTCCTGGGGGTCCCCTCAGGCTCTGTCCCCCAGGCTTATTCTGCTCTTCATTGAGCTGGACTAAAGATTCCTGTCTGGGACACAGGGACACTTAGGCAAGTGCATGTCCAAGCATGGAGCTTGGTACTGCTGAAGTGAGGCCTCCAGTGCATTACAGCGAGGGTAGGATCCACCCCACCTAAGAGCTGAACAAGACGGTCAGGCTGCCTTCGCACAGAGAGAACTGGGCACAGCTTAATTCCTCCTAAAACAGAGATGATTTGCCTTGGGAAAACGCACTGTGGACATCTAAGGCAAGGGGAAACAAACCTGGGTCTAGAAACCCAGCTTTTCACGTCTGTCTCCTAAAACTGTAGCTGGAGTTTGCACACATTGATCCATGTTACACTGGGTTCAGTTCATCCATTTTTGACCAGCACAGACTCCAGGTGGAGGAAATGTGCTACAAAAAACCAAGTCTAATATACTTTACTCATTCTTATTCTCAACCACTTCAGATTTTTGTGCTATTATTTAAAATTCTAAGCATGGAGGAGCAGAAAACTGAGTGTCACTACAAGTACATGAGATGACAAGAGCAACAGCAGAAACCTCTTGAAACCTTACTGGTGTCTGAAACTAGATGCATGTTTCTCTGAAATTAACAAGTTTGTTTATAAACAAGGCATCTCTGTTTACGTACAATCTCTAAAGAAATATTACAAATATATTTAGGTTGTAGTTCCTTGACTCTATGTAGCTAGGATCTCCCTGTCCTTCTCAGTTAGAAGCAGTGAGTTCCTCTCTTTGAGCTGCTTATAAAGTCATCTCGAAGAATTAAGTCCCCTTCAGAAGGCATCTGCCTTTGCTCCACATGTATGTACCACATGAACAAAGACAGTAATCACAAAATTCACTTGGAGATTGATCACTTTTCATAAAAACACACATCGTAAAAATAAACAGTAAATATTTGTGAAAGAAGTTTACATTCTTATTTTTTCAAGTGTAAATAAATTAAATTGAAAGAGGCTATTACATTAACAACTGACAAGCTGTTCTCTTAATCTCTCATGCTTCCATAACTACAGAACCCAAAGAGCAAGAACAGACATAGGGCACTCACAGCCTTTCCTCTCTCAGCTGGCATCTCATGTGCAAATGTACACCTGTGGATACAACCCTTGTGTAAAGAACATTTTATTTACAGAGCTTGCTTGACCCCCTGAGCCAAGCTAAGATCTGTACTGGGGCATAATGTGCATGTTTTATATCACATCCCTTTTCTCAATGGACTTGCATGGGATACTCACCCAAGTCAGGAAAAAACCTCTACTGATCTCATCTCAGGTCAGAGCTCTACGTTCTGCTGGGGATGGTGATACATAACTTCTTGACTTTTTCCTCTCCAAATTTTTATTGTTTTAATTTATTTTTGCATCTTACAAAAGCCATGTATCCAAACATGTTCGTGGCAGCAATGTGTTTATAAGTACTGCCCATAACATGTTAACATGGCAGAGGACTAAACTGGCCTTTGAAGGACTTGGTCAAAAACCTCTTTTCCACATTTTGTCTGTGTTACATCTTCACAGGTCCATTGCAGATCTTAATTCAGGAAGTGTTTGCTCCACTTGTTCTGTTTTGAAAGATGTGGAACAAACATTCCAGTGAGAATTCAAGCCAAACAGTAGAAATACTGTTCATGGTTTTCATTTTTCAGAGTTTTCATGTTCACACCCAAAAGGTGTTGCAAGGTAAACTGAGGTCCTTGAGGCTGACAACCTTCTTTAACTTAGGTCTTAAATCTTGTATCTCATTGCACAGTTTAGGCAAGAAAAATCTATTTCAAAATCAGATCTATAGTGCTGGTGGAGTCACATACCAGCACTAGGGATTACTTGCTCTGGAAAAGGAAGCCATGCCTAAGTTAGGCAGCTCACCTGAAAACTATGAACAGGCATTTTCGTATGCATTGCACATGTCTTTACTGTCTGAGAAGTTTCCAGCATCCTCAGGCAGAAAGCACACCAACAGCAATCTCTGAAAAACTGGCAGGAAGGAAAGTAGTATTTTGCCAAATAAAAAGGGTGATAAGTACATGTTATAATTAACAGAAAAAAATGTTTTGCAGTTTAGTCTCCTCCAAGTCAACTCCACACTTCAGCTTTTTTAGCTGATAAGGTATATATAATTAGGCTTTGTCTTCCATTACTGAGAATAATTATCTCATAGATAGTACATGGCTGTCTTATTTTCTAGTGGGATTAGCACCATTCTGCTGGTGAACAGAAATGACCGTTCCAAGTGCTGCTCAGTCCTCACATCTATTAGGAAACACCTCCTACAGAATGCTATTCTAATGGCATTTGTTTTGGAACTGCCTGCACAGAAACACTTTTGCCTATCAAAGGGTTAGGGTTTACTGCATTATTATAGCTCTGAATTTGCACAAAAAATTGATGCTTAGTGACCAGTGCTTTCTTATTTTTTGAGGCTTTCATCAACAAAGACACACAATGGATTTATTTAGTTTGTGTATCATTTGATTTTTATATAATAGATAGAAACCACATAGACACCTCTATATACCCTCTAAAATTCCCTTTTGTTTTGGCTTAAAACAGAACTGTGAGCAATGTAAAAAAGTTCTCAGGCCATGTTAGGAGAGCTGAACCACTGCCCACACATCACAGGCTGTAAGGATCCTGTGTTGTAGGGTGTCGGGCACCTTCCACCCACCACCTTCCTGCGCACCATCCCATCAGCCAAGCCACCTCAGCTCCCTCTTGGCCTCTGTCAGTGCCGGACCTGCACACCAAGGCTCCTGCTCTCATGGCTGTCCATCTGCCTCTGTTAGGACACAGCTGTAGGGAGCACCAGCTCATGAATGCGGAAGATGCCACGGGGCTCATGCTGTCCCTCTGTCAGTCTGCCAGTCACTGGCACCCACGGCCATGGCACAACAGCAGCCAGGGTTTGTAAACACAGCCTTGGCAGCACTCAAGAGCAGAGAAGGCATGCAGGGTGCAAAGAAAGAGCCCTCACTGTTCCCTCCATTATCCCAAATACCCTATTCGCATCTCCCAGCAGATGGCACTCATTATATATTTGACTCGTCCACAACCCAGGTGCACTTTCCAGAGCACAGTGAGCAAAGGTGGGACACTCGCTGTCCTTCCCTGTGTCATGGGCTGTTCATTACCTTTCACTCATTTATCTCATAGTAAAGACTATGATTTCAGCAGGGTCCATACTCCAAGGGAAGCTAGAAAGGTGTGGAACTGATGGACAGAAATGTCCCTTGGTGTCTGTGGCATGGGCTCCAGGGAGGCTGGGACAACCATCTGCCCACGTATTAGGAGTTGCCGGCCATGGCACCTCATCTCCAGGCCCTACACACCCATCCCACAGCTGAAGTAGCCCTGGGAAAAAGCCCATGGGGCGAGAGGTAGCCAGCGTGGCAGGTACTGGAGAAGGAAGACCACTTCTCCCAAGGAGGGTCTGTATCAGCTAACTGCTGTACTTGGACCAGCTTCACACACAGATGGCGAGATTTATCCTGCATCAAAGCACAGCTTTTAGAAAAATACCCAATCTCTCCTTCAAGAGGTTGGGCAATAAAAAATTTGAACCATAGTTACCTTCCTGCTTCAAAAAGTATTTTTATTTATTACTTATTTATTTCAAGAGTGAATTGGCTTGCTTCCAACTTCCAGTCATTGGGTTTTTTTATCCCCCACCAGAAAGGCTGAATACGCTGATCTGCCATCACAAGGATCACATCCAGCCTTCAGATTTCTGTAGCTGTCTACACTGTTTTGCTTTTTTCTCTGGGGGATGCTTTGGATGCATGCAGAGCCCAGGGTGTTGCACTGCCATGGACCACCTGCTGTCTGGCCCTATTCTGCAATGCCACCACACAGGCATGGCACAGTGCCCTGGCAGGGTCACCTGGATGCCCTTGTAAAAGCCATGATGTATTGCATCTGTGATTCACCTCCTTCTCAAGACCTGTCATTCTGTCCTTGAAAGGATGAAGAGTGCTTTGAAATTATTTGTCTTTGAGATATCTGTATTAATTGCTCGTACCCCATACGGAGATAGAAAAGTGCTTTCCTTCCATTTTCTTTACCAGATCCCCTCAAAGTTCAATAAGCAGACCCAAGTCATTGTGTTAATGCTTCTGAATTTTTTTATCTAGACAACCAGCTCTCTTGGTGGTCTGTGGATTCCATGCTGTCTATTCCCATCTGCTGCTTTATTTGTCTGTTAATCATGCCCACTTCCTTACTGTGGGGCTCCCCAGCCTGAGGGCTACCAGCATGCTCCATATACTGTGTGCTGGCAGGGAGCACAAGGGAATTACAATCTTGCAACAGCTAAAGTGGCTTTTTACTGAACGGAATAACTTCCACAGATGCTCTGAACAAGCTAGCACTCAGAGCAAGCACATGCAAGCTGACTTCCTATTTCCCAATAAACCAATCCCATTTTGTCCCACCCTTGAAGACTCCATGCAAGCTGTTATGTTCTAGAGGGGGGGGGTTCAGAAACCCAGGTCTGAATGCCTTCCAGTCTGGGGTGGCCTCATATTGAGGTCCCATGATTTGAACCAGCTCATCTGGTATTTGACTCCATTTCACACCATCCATCTGTGCATGGTTGAGAAAGTCTGTGCATAGGAACCAAGACAGCCCTAATAAATCATATTATTTGCTATGGAAATACTCAGTAGCTTCAGAGTTGTACAGACGGTTATGAAGGGAGGCTGTGAAGCTGACGCCTAAATAAATAGCCCTCTTAAATATTTCACTCAATCAGTTCCTTGGGATGGCTCGGGTTCAGCAGTGAGTAGTTTTACAGCCACTTCATAAGAGAGGAGGGAGGAAAACAGTAATTAAACTATCTCCTTTTGGCAGCACAGCCCCTGTCGCTCAAACTAACGAGGAAGTTTGGTGCCAGACAGGAAAGCACATGGGAGCACAGGGTCTGCAGCACTCCCCTGGCATGCCCTGTCTTCAGCCTTTAAAGGACAGGCTGTACCTGAACTGAATTCAGCCTCACATCTCTCCTGCCGAGTCTGAGGAGGAAGCAGGTGTTGGGGCTCTGAAGGAGAGAAAAGTCTCTAACACGCATACACACAGACTTTCAGCTCTCTGGGAAAAAGCTCTGTGCAGCTAGTTCTGGCTGGACTCTCCAATCTCACAATTATTTTATATAATTTAGAAGTTTTTGAGGCTCAGTAATTTGTGTTCCTCTCAGAGAGCTGCCGACATACTGAGAAATCTTGATCAGGTTTCTAAGAGCTGATGTTTCACTCATACTCTTCTAACCCCCTCATAGATTGCTTCCAAATCAGCCATACCCCTGGCCAGTTCTGGGTTACAGCAGTGCTTTGGTGGCTGCACAAACCAGTAGATATGAAGATACTGGAGATGTTGGACTGGGACACCAGTGGAGGCAAATCACTGCATGGACAGCCACTGGGGCTCTCTAGGGGCACAGGGCATGACCACTTGGACAGTGTTTGGCTGAAGGGTGTTTGTGTCTGAGTTGTATGGGGCCCATGCCTGGGACCACAATCACCATCCATCACAAAAATGCTGACAGCACTCCCACAAGAATTTCCTCTTTGACTTTCCTTAGTTTACTAGTTCTGCCTGGAAGGCTTTTGTCTTTTGTCTTCACCCAGAAGTGTACACTGAGCTCAGGTCTGCTCTTTCCACTGGCATGAGTCAACACCATTTACCAGCAGGGGCTTGGAATGTTGTTTGCTTTCTGTTTGTGTTAGCAGCCAAGCCAGCACCGCTGGAACTTCAGCGAGGGAACTGAACCACCTTCTGCCACCTCTTCTCTTTCTTTCTCTGATATGCAGCCAAGGCCCAGTGCCCAGAAGTCCTAGGGTAGATCAGTTTGGGAGATGATGGGAATTCAGAAATAATATATGTTGTGGTTTGCTCTTGTTTCCTCTCCTCAAGGCTTTTGAGTCTTCAAGACTGTGTTTTACTAGCCTGCATTGATATGGATCACCTTTTAATGAAGATCTAGGTCAGAATTCCCTCACTCTCATGGAACAGTGTCTTGAAAAAAATTACACTGGATATTGCACTAAAGTAGCCACTGCTTTTTCTGCTTCCTCTATTAATTTTTCACTGTGGAGCTGAGGGACACGTATGTGGAAGGTTAGTCACATTCTTCTAGTCAGCTGAGACCTCTGATATTTGTCATCATTGACATGAATAAAGTTGGCTAGGAGGAAAACCTTTGTTCTGAGATCTGCACCCAGCAAACCTGCCTAGTTTACTGCAACCGGCTTTCCTGCTAAAACAAAAGACAAAGAAGACAAAGAGGTTTCCAATGTTTCAGTAACAAGTTTATCCAAAAAGCACCAACTAGTTTTTGCTTTATGAGACATTAGCTCGTCTGTGGCTAGCCCAGCACCCTCTATCATTGCAACAGACTGGTCAACACCCATGTATCCCCAATGAATCCTGTTTAAATCCACACAGAGTGGGAATACTGGCTATATTTCTTGGCTCCAGTCACAAGCTGAGTGGTTTTAGAGACATTTGAGTACCAATATTGGTTTTCAGTTTTGCTGTTGATGCTTTCCAAAGAGTGTATATACAGTTAAACTGCCATTAAATGTAATATTTTTCAAATCTGTCTTGCTCATTACACTGAGAGTTACAAGCTGAAACCGTATCATCGATGAGAAGGCTGTGTGTCTTCTGGTATTGGGTAATGGAGCATGCTAAAGATACTTCCATGTTGCCAAAAACAACAGCAAAACTAAGAGACAGTGTGTCACATTTCCCTTATAGACTGATCCAGCTCTTCTCAAAAACCTGGAAAATCACAAGAGTGAACAGCCACAAGAGTTAGTTTCGTCAATGCTACTCATTTGACTGCCAGAACCAGCCTATATGAACCTTTGATAGCTCTGTTTTACAGGCAGGGAATTGAGAAGTGGCCTAAACTGTCTTGAGAGTGCATGGTTTGTCTCCCACCTGACCCAGGCATCTTGTATGAAAACAAGACCCGGAAGGAGGGGGCACCCATCCATTTGGCCCCACCTGGGGAGTGTCTTTGGACTTTTCCAGTACGGAACACCGTGTGGTGGGCTGAGAGTTCTGGTGGTGTCCTCACCTCTAATCCATAGCCCAAATGCCTTTTCTCTTTTGAGGCAGATCTCTCAAAGGGCTTCTCATTTCATGGATTGCCATGAATTTGGGCAGCATCCATGAACTGCAGTCTTCTGCCCTCCTACCCTAAGGCTCTTGTTGCCAGCGATGTTTTTTGGTTTACAGTGATTTTGCAGCCAACCAGCATCCTGACATCTAGAGTGCATTATTTCTGTGACATGACTACATGAGTTTTGTCCTTCACAACACAAAGCATTAACAGAAACTGGAAAAATGTACCAGGAAATGTACCAGGGAAAGTAAGGTCTCCCTGGCTGGGTAACAGCTACTGCTGGCAAAGCAAGTGGTGTAGCCTGCCAAGGAGTCTCAGCCAGGCTCCTGTTAGAGAAAAGCTTCCATGAAAAGCACAAGGTAAGGATGTTCCTATTTAAACTGAACACCCACTTTGTGATCAGCTGTGAGTTGCCATGGTTTGGCAAATCTATGCAATACCATTAGCATTATCTGGACAGGCTTCAATTTCCTGCTCTTACTGATTTCCTTCTTGAGTTTTGAGAGACTTCACCAAGAATCTGTCAACCAGCACAGAAGGTCAAGCAGCATGCTTACCACAAAAGCAGCATGCTTACCACACCCTTGAGAAAAAACAAAGTTGAACAAACTCATGCATAGTTACCAATACATCAAGAAGACGCATATTGACGCAAGTGTTGGAGCTTTTTAAAAGAAAAGTGCTGCAACCCAGATTAGCCAGTTCTTCATTTAGTTTCAATTAGAGTTGGAAACCAATTCAGACTAAACATTTTAATTGATGAATATAATCCCTTCATGCCAGAAATTGCCCATAAACAGACTACGACTTATCCAGAAATACGTTCTAATAGCTGAAAATTTTTCACAAGTAAACATCTGTCTGTGACTGGCTCACAAGTTGTTCACCACAACTATTTGTTCATGTATCTGAGATCAAATATTTTAGCTACCCAATTAATTAGCCAAAGTCACATGGCACTGTGTGTCTCTTCAGCCACATCTGACTGCCTACAGGAGCAGCTTCAGCGCAATGCTTTTTGAAAATACTGTATTTACATGATTAATCAGCACTGGCTTGCAGCAAATGCTGTCAAAAACAAAAGCTCACCCCATCAGTGACTTTGATATTAGGAAATATAATAAAATCATAATAGGTTTAGCATTGACTGAAATCTTAGAAGAATTCTTCACTCAACTCCGGTTTCAGCCTAATTTGCCACACTTTTAAATTGTGTTTGTAAAGAACTAAGGCTTCTATAGTCATAGCAATATCGGTGTATACCTTCGCATATGTATCCCTAATAACTTTTTAATCCCCTAGCCAGTTTTTCTCAGATTTGACAGAGGACAGATGCAGACATAAATTTCATATTTCAGGGAAAGACATGACTGTACAGGAGCTACTAAATTTTTTAGTGCCACCAAAAAGGACAAGACTTCAGTATAGCCCTTCCCTTACTAGAAAGAGCCCAGAAACTCCAAGGTTGAGCCTCAGCAATCTGAAGCAAATCAAGTTTCACTGGCACTATTACCCACCAACTCATGGATTGTCTTCATTTGCAGCATACAAGCTGGGTGCAAACTTGGACTTAATTTAGGAAAGGGAAATATGTTCTGTTTCAGATTTTCTGTTCTTTTTGATAATGACGCAGCCTGTACGTATTCTTTTTCTAGTCAATCTCCTTTGCCAATTTCACATGCATCCTCTCATCTACAGGCTTTCAGCAATGCACCTTGAACAACCTTGTAATAAGAAACTTTATGAAGAATGGAGACTTGTCTCTCTTGTCCTTTCAAGTGGCATGAGCAGAAGCTGAAGGATCAAAGGTAGGAAACCCCTGTGGTCTTGCAGTATGGGTGGGATAAAGCTACGTTTCAGAAATTATGTTAAAGTTTGGAGTAAAATGCTGAGTAATTATCATCTGATTGTCTTTTCCATGCAGATGTCATCTGCTTCAGTAGTAGGAAGTGCAAGTCAGCCTTTATTTTCACCCAAAATAGGCTTGTTTTCAAGCAGCATGATTGAAATACATGGTTTTACAGTCTGTAGATAAGAAAGTGTATTATTTTCCTACATGGGAGCACCGGAACTGAAGGCTGGAGAAAAGATGAAGGACTTTTCAAAATCCTAGTCTGGCTCTGACTTGTCTTGCATCAAAATGCAATGCAATACAGGAAGGAACTCTGTTAAACCCTGTTCAAGTATTTTTGAAAACCTCACCCACATTTTTATAGTGTTAGCTTATATTACTCCAAAATAGGCTTGTACTTAAAACAACTTTTTGGTAATTACACAAGTCTCAGGACATCATGACCTATGAAATGAACTATTGAACCCCCTTTGTTGTTAAATATTGCCTTTAAAGATTTTTTAAGTTTCACATTGGAATCTGCTTTCCCAGTTTCCCAGCTATGCTTATGGTGATAATAAGGCATACACTTATTCAGACAGGACCCTTGAGTGGTTTGCTTGAACTACTGGAACTGCCAATATGACAGAGTTGCCCTTCTCTGTTCTTCAAAGTCTGTGTTCTGAAAACAAGAGTTTAATTTGCTTTACAAGGGGGCAGAACTGTGCCCATTCCAACCGATTAAAGTTAATAGGACAGGTAATGACATAAATAGAGAAGAACTTGGCCCAGAAACTGCTCATTCAGGAAACTATTTCAAGAAGGTAGAATCATAGAATCATTAAGATTGGAGAAGACCTTTAAGACAAACAAGTCCAACCGTCAACTAGCACCACCACCATGTTCACCATTAAACCATGTCCTCATATGCCATATCCATTCATTTTTTGAACACTTCCAGGGATTGACTCCACCACTTCCCTGTTCCAATGCTTTACAACCCTTTCTGCAAAAATTGCTTTTCTAATATCCTCCCCTGATGCAACTTGAGGCCATTTCCTCTTGTCCCGTCACGAGTTGCTTCAGCAAAGAGACTGACACTCACCTTTCAGGTAGTTGTAGAGAGCAAGGTCTTCCCTGAGCCTTCTTTTCTCCTGGCTAAACAAGCCCAGCTCCCTCAGCCACTCCTCATAAGACTTGGTGCTCCAGACCCCTCCCCAGCTTTGTTGTCCTGCTCTGGACTCACTCCAGTGCCTCAGTGAGGGGCTCAGAAGTGGACACAGGAGTCGAGGTGTGGCCTCAGCAGTCAAATACAGGGAGACTGCCCTGATCCTGCTGGTCACACTATTTCTGTCACAGGCCAGGATACCATTGGCCTTTTGGCCACCTGGGCACACACTGGCTCATGTTTAGCCATCTGTCAACCGGCACTTCCACGTCCTTTTTCCCCAGGCAGGTTTCCAGCCATTCATCCCCCAGCCTGTCGTGCTTCATGGGATTGCTGTGACCCAAGTGCAAGACTCAGCATATTGCATTATTTAACCTCATATAATTGGCTCATTGATCCAGCTTTCCACTGCAGAGGATCCCTCTGCAGAGACTTCCTACCCTCTGGCAGATGGACACCCCCACCAGCCTTGGTGTTGTCTGTGAACTCACTTATGGTGCACTCAATCCCTGCATCCAGGTCATTGATGAAGATGTTAAACAGGACTGGCCCCAGTACAGAGCCTTGGGGTGCCCCACTAGTGGCTGGCCACTAGCTGGATTTAACTCCATTCACAATCAGTCTCTGGGCCCAGCCATCCAGTCAGTTTTTTATCCAGAGAAGAATGCATCCATCCATAACATGTGAAGACAATTTCTCCAGGAGAATGTTGTGGGAAATGGTGTCAAGTGCTTTACTAAAGTCCAGGTAGACAACAGCCACCACCTTTCCCTCAACCACTAGGTGGGTCACCTGGTCATAAAAGGAGATCAGGTCAGTCAAGCAGGATCTGACTTTCACAAACCCGCGCAGGCTGGGCCTGACCTCCTGGTTGTCCTGTACTTGTTGCACAATGGCAAGGTGATTTTACTCCATGACCTTACCTGGCACTGAGGTCAGGCTGACAGGCCTGTAGTTCTCTGGATCCTCCTTCCAATCCTTCTGATGGATGGGCATCACATTTACCAACTTCCAGTCACCTGGGACCTACCTGGTTGACTTCCTCAGTACTCTTGGGTGAATCCTATCCAGCCCCACGGACATGTGCTGGTCTAAGTTGCGTAGCAGTTCACTGACCATTCCCTTCCGGATTGTGGGGGCTTCCTTCTGGTCCCTGTCTCTGTCTTCCAGCTCAGGGGGCTGGGTACCTTGACAACAACTGGTCATTATTATGTGCTGATGTTAGCACCTGAGGCCAAAGGTATTCCAGCTCTTTCAGGACAATGGTTTTAAAAATCTCCAAGCATAAATTGGACCCACAGCTTCTTCATGACTAAGTAATTACAAGTCAACATTACTAAAATTACTGTTCAAGAGATTAGCAATTTTATTTTGGAAGTGCTCCTCATTTTAATATTCCTCTCAGAAAGACACCGGATCAGTCGCATTTGCATTGGAGAATGTATAAATGGAGAAAATCTTAGAGAACTCTGCAGAGACATGTCTCCAGAAACCCCCAGTAGCAGAATTTGACACCTTCCCTAGAGACATTTTTTCTGTTCTGTTTTTGTTTTCTCTAGGTTCCCTTCCTGTTCTCTCTACACCCGTGAGGGCATTTGCTTCTGAGTAATTTTAAAAAGTCCGGATTTCAGTTATTAAACGTTTCTGTTTTTTATCTTCTGAGAGCTTTGCCAAGGTGCTGGCAGCTTGAAAGCCAGTCATTCAACTCCATAGTTCAGCCTCAGCAAGCAGCAAGTGACAGAGAGTATTTTCCACCTATAAGTCTTTGGGAGTCCAAACCTCTCATGGCAGGGAGCCCACTGAGTTTAAGAAGAGCACAAAAGCAGGGAAATTGTGAGGACCAAGACAGTTTTTTGTTGCATGGCATAAAAAAGGGGTTGCAGGTTGCTCTCATCTGGTGCTGAGTTGAATGTGAGAGCAATCTCTTCCAGTCTGGAGTGTCCCCATGTGGTCATGCCAAGGGGCATCTATAAATCTGGTATTTATTCTGCTCCCCTTGGTCTGAGAGAAGGGCACAGGCAGAGCCCGGGCAGCAAGACATGCTCTCACAGCCCCATCCACATGCACGCAGTAGTTCCTGTTATAGGAGTCATCCCTGCACCCCCCAGCCAGCTCCTCCAGGAACCCCAGTGGGATAGGAAGGGAAAGTCACCCAAGAAACAACCTGATTGCTTGGAAAAAGAGGGCAGAGGCCAGTGGCCCAGCCCCAGCCCTGCTGCTCTTCACCTTCCTTCTCAGCATGGGGCCTCAAGCATGCTGAGCCTTCCCCACAGATCAGGATGTACAGTGCAGTGGATTTTGTGGTGAGCTGGATAAGTGCACTCCACTGGAGTGACTCAGAGAACATGTCATCTGTGGCATGAAAAATTGTGTTTACTGAGAGACACTTCCCAAAACAGCATCCTTCTGGAGAGAACTCGCCAGTTTGGAAGGACACTCTCAGTATGCTTGGGATGCCACACAAGAATGCGTTAAGATCCTCTCTGGTGTTCATTTAAGTTGTGGCTTTCTGTTGAAGTAATGAACAGTCATGCTCTGGGTTTTATTAATTTTCTGGTGCAGGATACGACCACATGCATCATTCCATCCCCTCCTGCTCTTTTGGCAGGTGCTTCACTACCATCTGTTATCTTAGGCTCAGAGGACCCAGACCCCTTCATCAAAGGACAGCAGTGGGAAGCAGACAATCGTATGCTGTTTTAATGACTCAGACATCAGCATGATGTCCCTCACACCACAGTTGTTAACAAAACAATTAATAATGGTTGAAAGAGAATGACGGGATATAAAAGCATCAGCATGACCTTGTCAAGAACTGACTGCCTCAGACCAATCTAGTTTCTTCCTCTGAAGGGATAAGCCATCTGGAGAATAAAGGGGAAACGTGCAAAATTTTCTTGCTTTGAGTTTTTTACACTCTCCACCCTGATTTTCTTTTGTGAAAAAAAGTGAAATAGTCTCTGTTGAACCACCATGCACAACCGGTTTTATAACCATGTGCAAGGAGCAGTTGTCTGTGTGTCATGCTGTCCAGTGAAACAGATATCTTCAAAAAAGAAATCCTAAGGTCTGATCTGTATCTTTTTCTATTTTCTATTCGGATCTGGGCATAGAGAGAACTCCTGTGTAATTTATTCACAAGACAGACAAGAGCAGGCAAATCTAAAATTATTGATAAAAAAGAGAAACAGTACCAAAATTGCATTAGACTAATTTTTATTTTTGATTGTGTATGGCTATTCGACCTTTTGCTATAACATTCTTGCCTGGCTGAATGCTTTCCTCTTTGTATCTCTGCCTTTCACTTCTGCCTCATAACATTTTCTCTTTCACAAGTTCCCTATATAGCTTAAAGCAGAGGACAAGAAGAAATCCACCTAATTTGTGGCAAAGGAGATTTTGGATCAATATGAGAGAAGATTGTGATGGAGAGATGGTGGAATCTTGTCTACTGGAAGCTCTGAAGAGCAGATGTGATGAAAATCTGTCAGGCTTGATCTCCCAGGGCTAAATCAGTCCCACATTCCAATGGTTAACTTTAATAGAACAGCTGTGGATCCAGCAGTTGCACCAAGGACATGTGTCTCGAAGTTGCAGAGCTATTGACTGTGTTATAAAACCAACAGCTAAATTTTGTTGAAAAAAACCCAATATTTCCCATCTCTCCCTGTGCAGAGGCAAACAAATCATGCTGCATCTGCGCTTTGGTCAAAGAGAAAAGCTTCTGCTGTTAAAGTATGATTATATTAATTTATAAGTTCTTCACAGTTATGTTTATGTTTATACATGGCTCTACGTATATTTCTAGTTGACATTTCAAGAGAAATGAATAAAAGTGGACATTTTGCACACCCCACTGACCTTCTCAGGACAGCTGTACAGATGGAGTGAATCAGCTTAGACAGCGTTTTCACTGGCTGAACTAGCCATGCCAAAGCTTGTGCTGGACTTCCTAGCAGTGGAGAAAAATTCAAAGCCACAAGAAGGAGGGGCAGGTCTGGAGCTAGGAGACCTCATCATGCCTATTACAGGAGAGAAAAAGGGAGGGAGAAGGAATGGCAAGAAATTATCCCCCGCATCTGTTACATTCCCATCCCTCCTGTCACATCCCTTCACAGGTGGCAGACCCAGCACTGAAAAAAATGCGCAATGGAGCCTTGACCACTTGGCTGCAGTCTTCACTTGACTGCTGCTCTCCATTACTTGTGTCCAGAGCCTGACTTGTCCCACTTTGCTTTTTTGGTGAATTATGAATTATGTCAATTAAATCCTCCTGGAACATTTGTATGAGCAGAGCCCAACTGCAGGCTACAATGCCAAGTGCTGGCTCTCTGAAAGCTCCCAATGGGACACCAAAACCAAATGCTTCAAATAGTGTGATTCTCTGTGTGTAATGCCTGGCTGAGTAGCTTCCAAGTGCTGTATCACACTCTGAAGGAATGGTGTTTCTGCATTGGGCTCTCAGTGTCTTCAAATAAGAAATTCTGGAACAGCAGGTTTTTGGTAACTTGTGTCCTGGGGGTTGGCAAGAGCTCTGCCAGGCAGGACAGACACCATGGCTCTAACCTCATGGTAGAAACTAAGAATTCCTTTATTCCCTGATGAGGAAAAGTTTGCTTGTCTGAATGCTTATAGTAGCTATTTCAGAAGAGATTAATACAACTCACTCTCATTTTACTGCTCTTGATGGTAAACCATTCCCATGCTGCTAGGACTGATGGAGTATAAAACCCCACAGAACTGAATCATTACAGCAACACAAATAAGGCTGTGAAGACCATTTTTCATCCTCATGTCTGGAGCTCAGCTCATCACTGAAGTGGGAGTTATGGGAAGACCATTCAGTAGCTGTCACTAGCTGGAGGAGCACCAGAGATGTTGAAATGATGGTTTGTGAGAAATCATGTGGGATTTGGCTGTCTCTCATTCACTGTAAGCTAAGCTATGAGGGAGATGCTAATTACTGTTCATGCAGCCTCTTGGCAAAATTGGCAGCCTGCTCTGAACCAGTCCTGCAAGCTGACAGCTCCTGACAGAGGCAGGATAGGCCCAGCCTCAGTCAGTCACAGCACTGCATGTGTTCCCTCCCTTGGAGACCACAGTGGTGCCTCTCCTCCTGCCTGGCCAGGTGGTGATCGGTGTTCACTCCTTGTCATCCACTGCTTTAGGTTTTGGAGCCCCACATGCTTGTCTCCCTCAGTCTGAGGTTTTTCAAGCCAAGATCAGCAGGGACACTTGGCGGAAAAGCCATACCCTGGGAGGCCTAGCTAGGGGAGCAAAGTGCAGAGCTTTCTTCTGAAACAACCATCATCTGCCCTTTCCTTTCACTCCGTGGTCCTTTGCATATGGACTGCGGGGGCTTATTGCCAAAAGGAAGGCATTTCTCATATCCAGCTAGGCCACCTTCAGCACATCTTTACACTCCACCCCAGCTGCATTCTTCTCCTCCATTATTCTTCTGGTATCAGCAAATGGAAAGGTTTAGAGAGAGATGACTGTGGCTCACCCAACACACAAGCCAGCTTATTTTAGAGGGCTGCTATTAACTCTGTGGTTCAACACGGGCAGCCAGAAATGGAGAGAAAAAAATGAAGAGGATTATTTCCAAGTGAATTTCTGAGAGTGCATTCAATTAGAGATGTTGTTTTTTGACCTTTCACAGGCTTCGTTAAAGCCCCTATCACTTTTCTAGAAAAAACAATTTTGGAAACAGATAAGAATAAATGAAAAATTTATTCCTGCAATGCCACACAGCCCAAAATGAGCAGTCTTGAGTGATCTCTACTGAGTACCAATGTTCAATTAAAAGGATGCTTATGAAGCCTTCATACTGTGAAACACAAATACTTGCCTATAACCTACTGGGAGCTGCCTCATAAGAGAAAAAACATGCACTCTATTAACTCAGCTGGTATGGAGTTTAGCATGTAGGCTATAAAGTGGCTTAGAAAGGGGAGTTTATGGGCACTGGTATTAATCACTATGTGATGACACAAAGTGAGAAAAAACAGGAAAGAATTATTCCTTAGAAACAGCTTTAAAATACACAGGAAAATTCCAAGAAAAAGTGGGAAATAAGTTTGGGAAAGACCTGAAAATTTCTTTTGAGGGCCTAAAATCTGAGATGTTCTGGGGGAATAAGACAGTTGTCTCAGAAGAGCTCCCATTACTTACAAAAATGAAATACTCCTTAATAGGAGCATGTGATCCTCTGTTCTTTTTTAGCCCATGTGTAACTTTGTTTAAATCCCTTTCGGATCTAGCCTTGAGGGCCTTCTGATATCTGGAAGAGTTGTTTTCCAGCTCAGAGAGCTGGAATGCTTTGTTGGAAGCACTCTACATCCCACCTGTGTAATGCTGGGTGTTGTGCCTGTCTCACACTGACAGCTGGGCAATGCTCCTCAGTGTATCACATTTACAGCTGTCCCCACTGAAAGTGACTGCAGCCCATTTCTATGTCTTCATTTTGAGACAAATGTAACTAAACACTTCAGACAAGGGAATAAATTTAGATTAGGTTCCTTTAACTAATTTTATCTCTATCCCTATCATATGCTTAATACCTTGTTTGTAATAAGCTATGGCAGAAATAATTACAGTAATTTGAACCAGCTCTCCTGACAAACCTTCTCTAAGCTATTTGAAACATGAGAGAGTGAAAATGGCTACAGTCTGTTGCATTTCAGCTAACTACTAAAGAGCTTTTGGATATCAGAGCAGGAAGAGAATGCAGTTTTCCTTGTGGAAATCAGTGTAATCAGACTGATACAAACCCAGGCGACCTGCAGTCAGTGCTCACTGAGCAAGCTCAGAAGTTCAGCTGTCTGGAAAATGTGTGAACGAATTTCCTTGTAATCATCTGCTTGCTTTATTTCTCTGCAAACATTCTTTTGAAGACATTAGTGTTCATATGATGGAAGGCAGAGCTAACATTATGACTAAACTGAGCTTCATCTGGAATGAGAATAACTGTGGTTATTTTATTATGCCAGTCACAGTCTGTTTCTGCTGGGTGAGATGTGTTTACTGGTTCTGCCATGAGCAACATTACTTCACACAGTCCTAAAATTCTTGACATTTTCAGCTGTGTATATTTCTAAATGTCCGTTCTAAATAAATAAATAAGCCCAAACCATGTCTTCCTATGGGAAAAGATACTTCTTAACATTTGCATTTTTAAGGATCTTCACTTTATTTAATGTGTGAACACTTGAAAATCATTCCCTGACCTATGACTTAGTGTACTTTACAAATATTTCTTAAGTAAATTTTAGGGAGGACAAGAGAATAGGTTTAGAGTTGATCTTAGCACCTTCTTTTACTGCTTATACGAGGCCAGGCACACCAAATGGACACACACGCAGCTCTATGTAAAAACATTCACTTCTTACTGAAGGGCAATGACAGGAAAGAGGGAAGGAGGAATATTTGAACCTGCTTGTGGAGACTGACACTTTCAAGCAAAGCTTTTGAGCTTATAATAATTTACTGCTGCTTCTAAATATCACCCTGTAATCTATCCTTTAGAAGGAAAGAAACAACAATAACAACATAAGTTTATAATTGACACCATCAGTGAAATCTGCTCCTCTGGAGATGCCACAGGCATGCACTCCCTTCCTCAGCTCTGCAAGTACTCAAGACACTTTCTGCCTCTCTTATCTGATCACGTGATGCTGACACAGGGCTGCCCAGGTGTAAGGTGTGCTACAGCTGGAGGTACTTTGTGTTGCATTCCAAACTAAATTCATAGAATTATAGAATGGTTTGAGTTGGTAGAAATCTTAATGATCATCTAGTTTCAACCCCCGTGCCATTGACAGGGACACCTTCTACTACACCACGTTGCTCAGAGCCCCATCCAACTCGACCTTGAAGGCTTCCAGGGATGGGACATCCACAACCTCTCTGGGCAACCTGCTCCAGTGCCTCACCACCCTCACAGTGAAGAATTCCTGAGATCTTCCTCAACAACTGTGTCTCTCATTCCATGAGTATACCCCAAGGAGAAAAATCTGCAGCTGGGTAGAGCAGACCTAGAAGAAGACCCTTATTATCCTCAATGGCTTGACACTTCTCTTCAAAACTTTTTCCAGCATGTTCCTCGTTAGGCCTTTGTGTGTCAGAAACCATCCAGCAGACAGGAAATATGAAGACAATCATTAAAAGATGTACCCAAGGCCTTAAAGGAAAGCCAGGTCAGTATTAAAATTTGCACAACTAAGCAACTCCCTACTCCATCCCCATTTCTTTTCAGAACAATATGTGTTGCAGTTTAAGGAGGAACACCAGCCACTACAGAGCTGAGGAAGCTGGTGTTGGTAGATGAAATTAGCAATTGAAATTACGAGAAGATGGAAAGAAGAAACATGAGATGTCTCTGGTGAGACATCAGCTCAGCTCAGCTGCAGTGGGTTCCCACGGAAGTAGGCAATGTAGCCTTGCCCACAGCTGAAGCTACTTGCAGTGATGTTCACTTCTGCAGGCTTTAGAAACACTAGCCCAGTCTCTTTTCCTGGAGGAAAGCATGTGTAGCCAGCAGAGATGCAAAGCTATTTAAAAAAACACTGCATAAAGATGAGGAAAACATTTATTCCGTGCATCTAACCATTCAGCCTCTTCCATTTACATTAACCAAGACTTTGGGAAAGTACCTAAAAATGAGGATTTATAGCTGCATTAAGTCCAACAGTGTATCAGTGAGCAGCATAAAGTCAGTAACATTCCATACCAGTGTTCCTCTCCTTCAAATGCTTCTTCCTTGTGATCCAGAAGCTTTGGGACCATCACTGCATTTCAGTTTTTCAAAGAAATGACAGGTTACATGGCAATGGTATCATACTTTTTATTAGATTTTTAACACTGGTACTGCTTGCTGTTGATTCACTCAGTAACTCTTGTCTTGAACTGAAATAGATGGAATTAGTACAAATATGGAGTTGTTAACGTTCAGCACTTGGCAAACAACGGTGCTGTGTTGCTAGGAGAGCAATTTCTAACAGCACATTTTTAAAACAAAAATTAATGTTTTACCCTTCGCATGTTGATATCCAATGTCATGTGTCTCTAGTAATCCACTTCTCTCCTCACAGCAAAATATTCCACTCCCAGAGTCCAAACTTTCCTGTCTGCTTGGGAGCTGTGAGAATACAGCATACAGGAAAAAGTGATGCTCTTCCAGAAACCAGCCATTCCTCAATGTTAAGGCTGGATATTGATTGTCTTCATGCTGAAACACCTCTGCAAAAACCAGCATCTTTTTTTAATGAGGAATCCAAGCCCTGTGTCTCTGACCCAGGGGTGTCTTGCTGGGATAACTATTGGCCCATAACTGAATATGTCCAACAAAATATACTTGTGAGGAGAACTGGAAGAAGTCATGTTACTCCGCTGTGGGCCATTTGGAAAACAAGAGTGAAAAATTAATGGATCAAATCTGATTATTCTCTCCAGAACTGAGAACAGTGGATCTGCTGACAGGACATGCTGAAGACAGAAAAGTGCTTACTACATACCAGCTAGGCTGAGAAGAAATCAGGTTAAACAGACATACGCATGCATGGATTTATCTCAGAAACAAGAGATCTGACTCCAGGACTGCCACCGAAGGCCATGTGCTCATGCAGTGCTGCGAGAGCGTGAGTTCTGCAACAGGCACCTTAAACAACAATGCTTCGTGATAAATGACTGACACTAGCAAGCAAAGCTAGTCACTCAAACACTGTCTGAAACGAGTCCTGCTGACAGGTAACAATATACCTGTCAGCAAATCAAAAACAGGGAAAAACCATCTCCCATAATGCCCACGCAATAACAGCCAAGGAGCAGCACAGCCTTCAGAGCTGAGGTGTTCCCTGGCCATGGCAGGTGGGGGTGCAGAGCATCTCACTGAACTGGGCATCAGCATCAGCCACAGCTCAGCCCCTGCTGGCAGACTCACTGGGGCTGGCTTTTCTCCCCTGCACACCCCTGCTCCAGAGCACCTCAGCTGCTGGCAAATTTAAACTGGAGGCAACCTACTGCTGCCCCTCAAAGTATGTCCCCCATCTCTGTTTTACTGGGAGTAATAACATGGCAGCTGTTCAGATGGAGAGCTGCTAAAAAACCTGCTTGTCAGAGCTGGCAAAACCAGGGCCCAGGGGTTTGCTCCAACTCTGCCTTGCATGGGGCAGCTCCAGCCTCCAGTGCCACGGCTGTGCAAGCAAAGAACAATCTCATGGTTTTAACAGGAGGACAGAGGGTACTTTAACCACTAAAGTGGAACAGGGCAGGCATGGAAAGGGTTTGTTACCACAAGTGTGTTCTGTTCCTGGTCTGTGGGATGGCTGGCACCTTCAAGCTGAGGCACCAGCCCAGGGATCCATCCTCACAAGCCTAAAGGGCACCAACAGGACACACCAGAAACAGCCACCCTATCAATTGCACAAGTTCTGCATGGGACTGGAGCAGCATTCTGTCTGCCTTGTACTGCCAGGCTTGTGCATGATGCTGCCCATAAAATGCCTTGCCAAATGACACAGCCCCTTTCCACACTCCCTGTTCTCCCCAGCTCCTAGTTTGTCTCTGTTGAAGTCCAGGGGGCTTGAACAGCATTAACTCTGCACCTGTCAGCTCAGCTGGCACCTTTCATCTCAAAGCCTCCATGGAACCGCTTGCTCTGAAACTGTGGGAGCTTATAATGCCAAAATCTTGCCTGGGCCTCGGACCCTACAGGCATATTTTCATTACACTGTTTTTATACAAAAGGCCCAGAAGGGAAAATAAAAATTAGGCACCTGCGCAAGCCTAATTTAGCCTGGTACACACCTTCAGACCTGTGTCAAGCAGTAACCTCTCAGTGCATTTGCAATCATTACAGCTGAGTTCAGCGTGCCTGAGCAAACTAATCATCAACAGTCTCAGCACTGAGATTGCCAGGGCCTGATTTAACCAAGAAATTTGCGGAATCACTTAAAATGTTGTCTTGCCCAACAAAATACAGCACTAGGCCATTGGGACAGGAGCAGAAACCAGCACTTCCCAGACTAAACCACCAACATGACTAGTAGCCCACCAGCCCACCATGAAAGCTGTGGGTGCTTTGCAGCCTCTGATGCCAGAGCAGACCGCCCTGTTCAGCTCTGCCTACCATGCTATGCCTCATCACTGCCCCAGCTGTTTTGCAGAGGGCTTTTGATGCAAGGCAACCCCAAGCTTGACACAGACCTGCTTCTCATTTTGCCAACCCAGAGCAGAGTAAAGCACAGCTTTGCAGTTGACCCTGCATGTGAAATTACTTGTTCTGCTCTGATAAACTGCTTCAAGCAGAATCAAATTTTTTCTTTTCTGTGAGGAATTATCACTTCTAAAAATCATATCAAGGCAAGCAAACCCCATGAGGGAATGTGCTTAACATATAAGAACATTGATATTAACAGGCAGTCATATATGCCCTCATACTTGGCAACTTTTCTCTGAGGCTGTATGCAGAATGCCATAAGTTTTGTGAAAGAAAGTTGGGTCCATTTTGCTGAGACATCTTTCTTTTCTGTCATGAAGTGGCGGAGTTTGAGGCTCTGACACAGCAGAGCACTTAATCATTTCTGTAACTTGAAGTACCTTTGTAGCGCTGAGCCTTAGTAACTGGCTTCACTGAGCTGATAGCAGTTTTCTGCACTTGGAAAGGCTCCTGGCCTTCCCTGGGCTGTTGCTTGCTTAACAGCACAAGTCTTCTCTGCTGTGGAGCTGTGCCTGTGGAATTCAGTCAGTTTGAAAAATGAAAGCAATTTAAAAATCTACTCAGACTGACATCTCCCATTTAGGTGACCTGGCTCTGCAGACAGGGCCACTGGCCATGGTACGACCAGCACCCTGCTACCACCGCATGCCCTGGGCTGGGGCTGTGCTGGGAGGGGACTGCACCAGGCAGGAAGGGAGATGGCATCTGGTATCACTGGGAAAGGAAGTAGGGGAATTTGCCATTATGGGGAGGAAATCTGGCATTATGGGGAGGCAGGGAAGGGAAAGCCATGCGGATCTCTGCAGGAGGATGAGGTGGTACCTGGAGCCAATGAAGAGAGAAGTAGAAGAAAGTTGCTATTGAGACGCTGTGGGAGAAGGGAGAGTGTCTGAGAAAGAGAGGTTAATTTGACAGGCAATATAAAGACACCTTCTTTTCCTATCCAATTACTGGCTTCTTCTACAGTCCAAAGTTAACTACTGTGGTCCATAACAATTATAGGCCTCATTAAAGCCATGGAAGAATGAGCTGTCAGACTGAAAAGCTGTCAAGCCCTTTTGTCTAAGGCAAAGAATCAGAGGCCCAGGCTGGTGCAAGCCACACCGCAGGCAGCCTCAGCCAACAGGCAGGGATTTTCTCTGGCAACAGGCTTGGGGTGTGTATTGGAAAGGCAAAGCCAGGGGGATTTGTGCCCAATGTGGGTGACAGCTTGAGTCTGACAAGCTGTCATGCTAGCAGGTTTGGGAATAGCTGAGTTGGAAGGCACTGCTGCTACCCCTGCCTCTTTGGGAAATGGGGCTGCCATTCTTCCCTAGGGGTCCGTGATGGGGTCATGTCAGATAGCCTCCAGTTATGTAACTGGTTCTTACCCTAAGGGAAACTGTCCGCAAGTGACTTCCTTCAGTCACATCAACTGGACAGTGCTGCTGGCTGGGCCATGCAAGGCAATGCCCTACAGATGAATTCTTTCATTCTTCTATTCATTCATTCATTCATTCATTCATTCTTTCAGATGTGTTTCAGCCTATAAGAATATAGATTTTATGTATCTTGGGGTGTGGAGGGGAAGGCAGGACTGGCCACATATGCTATGCCAAGGCTGACTGCCATGTACAAGCACATGGCTCTGCATGTTGTCACAAACACGGTTGTTTCGGCCACTCTCACATCAGCCAGAATTCAGCCCCATGGCCTGTGCCTGCCAGATAAGAAGTTCAACAGCGTGTACTCAACACAATATCTCTGATCACCCACTTGCAACCAGATTTGCAAGTCACCAGTTCCGTCTCCTCCATCTTCCCAGCATTTGGCCTGTTTATATTTCCTCTTTTCTGGGAGAGGGAATGAGATTTGAAGACTATTTAATGCTTAAAAAATCCATGCAGCCGTGTTCTACTTAACAGAGAAGTTTTACATGGAAAATGTGTTGTTTTTTCTATTATGTTAACTTCTCACAGCTCTGCCTGCCAGTTATAGCTCCTTGCTTTCCAGCTACTGATGAGCCTCAGCATCTGTTCTTCTGGGCATCCAGGCCATTTGCAGATTCTTTAAAAGCAAAAGCCATGACATGCTCTTTTTTAAAATGACTGGATGTCTTCCAGGGTTGGAGTCAATTAGTGAAACAGGCCCTCAATGTATTGCTGATATGATGTCGCAAGAAGAGTAGGTTGACAGCTTGTCCATTCACTCTAAGGCTACTCTGCATTCTTCTGTTCTAACCCCACTAGCAGAATTACCCCAGGCACTGGGAAGGGTTTGGAGAAGTCAGTCTTTCTCGTACATGTCAAGTTGGAAAAATAGTTTTGAATAGTGCTGACAGCCTAGATGCTCTTTAAACACGTGTTAGAACAAAGTCTTCTGACTTGGAAAACAAATCAAATTTTAACAAGGCAAAAGTGCAAGCAAAATCTGTGGATAAAACCCTGATGGCATTTTCCAGCTAGTAAAACTAGAACCTTACATTTTATAGGTGGAAAGAAAGGTATTCAACGGCTCTATGGGAATGAAGCCAAAGTTTTGTGACAAAGATTGTCGCTCCTTCATTGTCCAGGTAAGTTTCACCCACGGAGCTTTTTGACAGTATTGCTTTTAGTCTTTAGTGAATCTCACACAGAAAGAGCACATGTTATCCATTGCTGTTAATATCCAGGCAGGCAGGACAGCCCATAGTGAGAGATTATCTTTTGCTAATCTTCTCCAAATGAAGGCTCAGAATTTCTTCTGGACAGCAGAGTTGAAGGTTTTACTAAGCAATGCACAGAGCTCTGCACTTTCACCACTGCTGAGGTGTTGTTGGGCATGTAATCTTTTCATACTACTGCAAGTCTGGGAAAGGGACAGTGGGATGCCTAAATGTGAGTGAGAAGCAGCTTTCAGTGACTGCAAAGTTTTCACTTCATTCCTTGCTGTAGCAGTTTTGACTGTTCATCCTGGGCCATAGTCACTTCAGGGGTACAAGAAACTGGAAACTGATGTGACAGGAATGGAGACATAACTCCAAAGTTTATCAGAGTATGCTTCCCATCCCTGTCCAGATCCCTCTTGAGAAAGTGAAGGAGAGAGAGATGGCAAGGCAACACGTGTCTGAGCAAACCTCCTTGTCGCTGCTGGTGCAGTGTCAGTGTTCATGTGGCATGAACCAGTCAAGCCCTACCTCAATGTGCCTCAAAATGGCAAGTGGGCAGGAATAAGTCAAAGTGCTTCTCAGTGTATGTATCCCTTGGCCTGGATGCAAGTCCATTAATCAAGCTCATTTTTGATCTTCTTTTTTTTCCCTTTTCATCAAGTTCGCCTTCCACAGACATTTTGTCTCTTTCCATTTTCCCCCTTTTAATCATGCGAGTGACAACAGCACTAAGATGGATGTGTTTACAGCCTAGAACAGGGCTGGTATCTCAAATTCCTCTGCACTGCAGACAATTGCATGACTTCACCCACCGTTCACACAGCAGAAGGCCAAGGGGCTGCCAGCCAGCAATGTCCAGCAATGTGCAGGAGTGGCAGTTCCCACTTCACTGCTGGCCCCTGGAGAGATGAAATGCAGCCATGGATCCAGAGGCAGCATGCCTCTGGCAAGAGGAAAACCATAGGGAGCAGGTTGGGGATGGACTGTGCCTGTGTGTGTCTCCACCCCCCGGTTCATCCATCTGGAGAGACTGAGCAGGCTCAGATGCATGTGGTGAATTTGCAGTGTACCTGGGTAGCCACAGTCTGGCACATGTGTACGGTCACAGTGTGTGTCACACCCCACCCCAGGGCACTTTCATATGGAGCTAAGTCTTGCTCTTGGTCCCTGCAGGACAGCTCTACCAACTATTCCTGATGTCTGGGGCAAAGATGGGAAAACAAGCCCTCTTCTGAAGAGACCACTGTGTGGGCAGCTTGGTGAACATCAGTATCACAGACTTGCTTTCTCTGAGTTTCAGACTTAGAGATGGCAGAAAGGTAACCTCAGCTGTTTTACAGACAATTTCCTTGCAACTCTGGAGAAAGATGAAATGCTCATCTTCATTTTAACTTCATAAATTCTCTGCTGTTACGTGGGTTGAGGACATTGACAGTACCTGATCTTGGCTTCTGCTTTCCTGAGGCATATGATAATTTTTCGGCTTCTGGCTTTACCTGCTGAAGGTCTGAAGTTTGCTTTAAGGTGTTGGACAGTACGCTGTGGCTGGCAGCACTTGGTATGTGGGGTCTGGCACCCCTCCCAGCACACACAACTCAGCCCTATTCACCAGCCAGTCCCAAGGACAGGACCCAGAAGCCCAGGTTTTTCCTGACCCAGCATTGCTTAATTATCCAAGATAAGAGCAGAGGTGGGTTTCACTGTTTCAGGGTCCTACAGAGGTTTAGCAAGGCAAATCAAGTTGACTATTGCCATCCTAGTTTGGGAAAAAGAAGACGATTTTATAAAGGGCATTGTTTTTCTCCCACCACTTTCTTTAGAAATGTCCTCTAAAGCAACTTCACGTTTCTAGTAGTTTAAGAACACTCAGATTTCATCTCTGTTTTCAGACTCTTCTGCTAGACTGAGGGAATATGGTGAAGGTTGGTTTGCAATGAGACAAACTCAGGCAGCTGAGGCAGAGATTTTTGCTGCCTCGCATAGATTTCCCCATCCCCAACTTCCCCATGGGGAATTCTATTTCCCCATGCTGTCCTACGTATTTCTAAGAAAATCTTATCTATGAGAGATGATCTTGAGACAATTTTTTTGCTTGGCTTTTTTTTTTTGGTGATTTTGTGATTATTTATAGCCATGCCAGATGTGTGGACTGGTTGCATGTTTCACCACCTTCACTCAGTATGAATTGCCACCTCAGGAACACACTACTGAGAGCTGGTCCCATAACTGACTTTCGAAATCTTTGTCTCTTCCTGGAGCAGAGTTGGAATTCTTGCAGTGCCCGCTTCTTGGGCAGATGCACATTTTAATGGCTGTTACACAAATGCAGAAGATAAACCTTATTAAATTATCAAATGGAACAATGTGTACTCTTTCCAATACTAGCTCTAATGCTGAATGTGGTGTGTGAAAACATGAAACAACCACAGAGAGCAGAAATCAAAAGCTCCCTGCAGATGTGTGCTAGTCAAAAGGCCAAATCTGAGATGCAGCTTTGAACATCCTCCTCTTTCAACTTCTGTTACAAGGATAATACCTCGAATAATAGGACAAACACCTGTGGTTTCACCTGATAAACTTCATCCTTTGTCCTAGGGATTTACAGTGGTCACAGCTTGCATGGTAGAGGGGTGTTATAACAGGTATAATGAAAGAGATTTTTTTCCTACTCTCTTGTTTCCCCACAGGAAAGCCATTGCAAATGGGGAATGAAGAAAAACTGAAACTTTGCACAAATAGGTGAAAAAATAAATGTAAGGGAAAGAGATGCCCGAAGTCAAAGAACTACAGGGCTGCATGGCTTTTCATAGATCTTTCCTCCACCGATGTGCAGAATCATCACCTCCACCCCTGAGGGCAGCTAAAAGTGTTTACAAGCCATTTTGGTAGTAGGGAACACAAAACTCTCACACAGAAGAGGTCAAATCCCAGCATGAAAATCCTTGATAGCACACTGTGATTAAAGTAAGCATCTATATTAAAATGTATATAATTCCAAATTGTTGTACATGTCAACAAATTATAGACACCCTGCTGATAATGTCTCTCCAGTGCCCCTGTAACAAAATGTAATTTGTGATTCAAAAGAACACTGTCATTTCCAATCTGATCTCCCCCATGTTTTCTTTTCATATCCAGAGCATAAAATGAGAAGAATTTAAATCTGGGAAAGCTGAACATCTTTTGTTTTGTATACTTTCTCATCTTTGCTTTAGATACCCAAATCATAATTGCTTTGCAAATGGAACTTTTTGCATCATTAAGTGGGACCCATAATGTAGTGGGTAAAACAATGCTGTTTCTAGTGGGAATGCCACAAAAAATGAGAGGTGATGATCAATATTTAAAGGTTCAGATGAGCTAGGCAAAACAGTAGTCCTAGCAGCAAAGAACTTGATGGCTTTGTCTTTGCATCCTGTAATTACAACCCTTCCCAGGGACCTTTGCACGGAAAGGTCTGGTGTCCACAACCTGGCTTCTGCTTTTGGGGAAGGGGCTGATGGGACTGAAGCGGAGTATGTTTGCCCCACAGCTTATGGGGAAGGGGGAGACAGGCTTCTTCACCTCAGCTGAGCCAGGCATCTCCAAAGCAATTAAGGGCAACCTTCATGCTGCAATGGCTGCCCTGCTTCTGGTACTCAGGTTACCTTGTTCAAGGCAAGCTTATGTATCTCTGTACTTACTGTGCTCTGTTAAAGAATCGCCATT
This sequence comes from Eulacestoma nigropectus, assembly GCA_013397775.1. Classification (NCBI taxonomy): domain Eukaryota; kingdom Metazoa; phylum Chordata; class Aves; order Passeriformes; genus Eulacestoma; species Eulacestoma nigropectus. The sequence goes on along the minus strand of VZTE01002090.1, from coordinate 441,896 downwards.
CAATCATAGCATGCCCTGAGTTGGAAGGGACCCACAAGGATCACCTACTGAGTCCAGCTCCTGGCCCGGCACAGGACACCCCAAGAATCACACTGTTCCTGAGAGCATTGTCCAAATGCTTCTTGAAAATCTTCTTGAACTCTCTCAGTTCCTTCAAACACTCTGTTTGGTGTTATAACCGTGCCCCTGGGGAGCCTGTTCCAGTGCCCAACCACCCTCTGGGTGAAGAAACTTTTCCTAACATCCCGTGACACAGTTTCATATCATTCTTTCAGCTCTTTCAGGTCTGATGGCCAGAGAGAAAAGATTGGTACTTGCCTCTCCTCTTCCCCTCTTGAGGAAGCTGTAGGTTCCTATGAATTTTCCCCTCAGTCTCCTCTTCTGTAGGCTGAACGAACCCCAAGGTCTGGGTAGATGTTCCCATGAAAAACTAATTTCCTGACTTAGGAGAACAAAAATGGAAACCAGACTAAATATTTTCTGATATTTACTCCCTGGTTATATTTAGTTCCGCATTAGCTTTGCAAAAACTCAGCTGAATCTGCAATTACACCCCACGACCCCTCCAAGGAAAAGAAACCAAACCAGAATCTTAAACTAGCCTTTGAAATTTCTGCTCCTTCAAGGGTTTGGCAGGGCTAGGTCTTGCTTGTGAAATGTAACAGCCTCCCAGTGTAGGACCACTCATTTGTTACTACCTTTTCCTCTAGGACTGTGGAAGGTTTAAAATGATCAGGGAAGTCCATCAATATAATTTTTTTTTCTCCAGCATTAATTTCCTGTTCTCTTTTCATGTGAAAAGTTACCTGGACAAAGCACAGTGAATGATTTGCCTGGTGTGCCTTTCCACATTATTGCAAAATATGATCAGATCAGAAGCTATTCAGGGTGGATTAATACCAACCAAAAACTTAGGTTTACTGTGGAGAGCATCCAATAGAAATTTCCTTTTTCTCACCACAATTTTATATGGGATTAAAATTGTATTCATCAGCACTTTTGCAAATGTTTTTCACTGACATTGCCACTGATGTTTTCTCTTACTATTTTAAACAGCTTGATCAATTACCAAGCACAGTAAGTTCCCAGTAATTCCGTCTGTGTTATAAGAAGGAAGGTGTTTTACTAAGGTTTGGAAATTTCTGTTTACCACAGACATATGTTCAACACAGCCCTTCCAAGAGTTTTGGAGCCACAGTTGTTAATTTTCTTCTTCCTTGGAAGGATGCCTGGTCATAACTGAGGTTCTTTTGCTTGTTGCACTGTTGGTGCGTGTAAGGACTAACACTGCTTATATAGATTTACAAAAAATGAAAGTTTGGAAAGGAATGAAAGGAGGGTGAGGCTTTTTTCTAAGGCTGCAGTGCAGTTTGTGCCCATGCAGCCCTCCTGCCCCAGGCAGGTGACACACAAGGAGGCTTCCCTGTCTGGTTCATCCCAAGCAGTGCTGTTCTCTGCAGACCACCCTCTAGCATGGGCATTAGTGCATTGCTTGTGATGAACAAGGATTTCAGAACTGATACTGTAATGTGTGCAAAGCTCAGCATGTATCTGCTTTGCAAGGCCTTGAACACATTAGCTGACTTCAAATTGTGACTGGTGACTGAGTGCTATAAAATGGACTGAAAATACATTCCCACTGTGTAACACTGGCCCCTTTGTTATTTTTCTAGTTGAGGCACCTCTTGTGCCTCAGCTCTGGCTCTCACACATCCATCCAGCCTCCCTGAGCTCTCCTGGGCATTTGTACTTGCGGTCTTACTTCTAACACCCTGTGCAGGGTCTAGTCAGCCTGGACTGACAGGTTTTTGGTTTCCAAAATCCACATATGGCTGGTCACCACAGTGACCATACTTGATAGCAAAGAAAACAACTCTCAGATAAAGGGGTTTGCCTAATCCAAGTCACAAGCCACACTGCCCTCAGCATGTCTTCTCCTAGGAAAAAAATGATGCCAAAGGCTGAATGATACTATTGGGGCCCAGAATTTCCTTCACTTACTCTGAATCTTTCTCCCACATGTGATTCTTATACCAGTGACATAGCTTTAAGGATATGTTGTGTGAGGACAGATGGTGGTATTAAATGAGGAATCAAGGTAGTCTTGATTGTCTTCTGAAAATTCTGTCGAGAGATTCCTGTCTTATTTCTGGGGCAAATCCCCAAAGCTGGATGATATAAACACTCTTTCTCTCCACTGCCCAAGAAACCCTATGTTCCCCTCCAGCAATGTTCCCATGTAATTCCTTTGCCAGGTGCTGTTGGCTGCAGCTAAGGCCAACCTCAAATTTGTATTTAAATTAAGCTGTGACTTCAAGTCCTGACCCAGTATTTATGGCCTCTTTATATACAATCCCAGAGTGCTCTTTCTAGGCATTAAATTTCCATAAGAGTAAAATCCTGGCATGAAAGGACTTCGCAATGTAGAAAAGACAGCATAGATTGACCTAATAAAAGGAAGCACTGGTCCTAATGAATAGCAGCTCAAACAGATTCTAGAGTAACTCTGACACCATATTCTCCATATACTGGGCTGAATGTGCAGAAATCCCCATCAGTTGCCATCACACCGCCTCCTACAGCCACGTCCACTGCAATTCCTGTACCTAGTTTTGTGCTAGTAAGTAATACAGTTGCTGCATCATCTCTTTCAGATGTTGGGAAACCTTGCTGGTCTTTCAGGTGTGGATAGAATAGCAAGGAGAAGAAAATAGAATGGTAACTCAGATGGGACCATCAAATCCATGAGCGGTTTATTTTTTTCTGGTGTTATATATGCAAATATGAACTCAGGCTCTTGATCAGTCAGAAGGAAAATGCTCAGGGATCACAGGATCACAGAATCATTTAGGCTGAAAAAGACCTCTGAGATTATCAAGTCCAGCCTTTAATTGATCACCACCTTGTCAACTAGACCATGGCACTGAATGCCACATCCAGTCATTTCTTGAACTCTTCCAGGGATGGTGACTCTAGCACTTCCCTGGGCAGTCCACTCCAATGTCTGACCACCCTTTCCACAAAGAAATTCTTCCTGAAGTCCAGTGTGAACCTTCCCTGGCGCAGCTTGAGGTCATGTCCTCTTGTCCTACCACTGGTTGCCTCAGAGAAGAGACTGACCCCCACCTGGCCACATGCTCCTTCCAGGTAGTTGTGGAGTGATAAGGTATCCCCGCAGTCTCCTTTTCTTTAAGCATGGAAGCAGCCAAAGACCAATGCAAACCAGGCCTGGCTCCTGGTCTGGCCTAGGGAGCCACGCTGGATTCAGCACTTGGATCCAAAGTCTTACGTGTCTTCAAACCAGAAAACTGGACAGAAATCTGCAAGCTGAGGTCAGAGCAGTCTTGATACAAGCTCCTTCAAAACCACCACACATTATGTTATGGCCCTGTGCCCCATGCTGACACCCTGTTATCCAGAAAAAATGGGTTCTCCATAAAATTGAAAGGGTTAAAAGGAGATGCATCATCATTTGTATCCTTTTCATTCCCATTGCTCTCTTGATCTAAAACTGGTCCAAACTAGGCGGCCTGCCGATCACTCTCATTTACCTGCTAGTGGCCCTTCAGGCTATTCTGCAAGCTTGTGTCAGGGCACAGACATCCCATAACTCTGTATTCTCTGCCCCACACCATGCCCCTCATTGTTTTTAACCTCTGTAGAATTTACAAGTCTGTAGCTGTAGCTTTGGATCTGGAGTCAGGAGGAACAAGCCCTGTGTGTCTTTAGGACAGCTACTGTACCACTATTCTCTTGAACCCCTGAAAGTCAGAGGAAAAGCCTGACTCTCCTCCACAGGTGCTTTGCTTTGTGTTCTCCTTTCTGCCCTATAAAGGTGAAGTACAAGGTCAAGAGCAGCACAGAGCAATGTCCTGCCTCTAAGGAGGATAAAACCAGACTGGAGATGGCCACCTGATTACCAGAGAGTGAGGGGGCAGGATTTATCCTCCCCCTTTGGAGGCAGACCCAGAGTAGGGTTTGTCCCCACCATGGGGGCAGCCATGAAGGCATCTCACTGGCACAGGTTCCGCTCCATCCTGGTCTCCCTCACCCCAGGAGCACTCACCAGGGGTGCATCAGTTCTGTCCCCACTAACAGGCCACTCTGTGGCAAAATCCCAAGCCCTGTGCTTCAGGCACAGTCAGGGTTGGGTTTTTGATTCCCTTATTTTCTTTTTAATCTAAACACTGCAGGGTTAGCAGAGTATCGGCTTACAGAGCACACAGGGGCCGCTGCTGTAAAAATAGCCGGGTGATGCCAAGTCCCTGCAGGGCTGTTGTCAAAATGTTTGACACCATGAAGCCTCCCAGCAGAGCAGCCTGCACACCTCCCTGTAGAATAAGTGATAGTCCAAAATAACTCAGTAAGAAAGACACTTATCAATCAATTCATGTACAAAAGTTCGTACAGCTGCACCAACTTCAGCACATCAGGACAGTTTACCACAGGTGAAGAAAATCAGTACCCCTGACCGATTGATCTGAGGCCCAAGGTGGGTCTGGCTTTCAGACTCCCCGTAGATACAGAAAAAAGTGCATAGAGGGACAGGTATCCCAGGAATTTATCCCAAACTGCCAGCAAGTCAGGCAAGGTATCCTCCAATGACAGTACTTTAAATGTTCAGTTTCCAGATCTACACAACCTCCTGCCAGTGAGTGCTGTAATAACTTCCAGATATCAGATCTTTTCTATGTGTGGGACCTTCTGCTTTGAAAGAATGATGCTGAATCTTAAACCAAAAAAAGCCAGAACAAGTGGTTGAACTCACGTATGCATACATGAATGACTTACTGAATAAGATGAAAAGCAAGACGAGACAGAAGCAAATGGATAAGCAAAGAGTATAAAGGTTTAGTGGAATACACAAATTAAATAGGAGATCACGGCCAAATCACAAGATCAGAGAAGAAACTCAGATAATTTGTGCAAATAAAGGTAAGCACAATAAAGAATGCCCGAACAAAAGGTAAATTACAGAAAGAACATTTTGAAAAGCTATAAAACATACAGAATATCCCTTGATGCATCTTAGGTCTGTGTATTGAACAATTGTAAGTGGTGATCAGGAGCAGGGTATCCACTGAAAGGAAAAGGAGAAAGCTCAGCTACTCTTTTTATGCAAAAATATACTGGTCTTTCTTCTGTAGAGCTTGTTTCTAAGCATCTGAAGTGGTCGGTTTGGGGCAGTTGCTCCTCAGTGGTCTCATGGATAAAATGTGAAAGTGTGTGACATTATTTCCACTTACCACCTGCAGCAGCAGGCAAATGCCTGGTTTCACTTCTGCTGTCCAGATGGAGGGGTGGGAGCCAGGTTTACCCTCCATCTCTGCATCAGACTATGTGGTTAAGGCAGATGGTTACACTGGGCATCTGGAGGTGCCCAGCTGTCCTCCTGTCTTCGAGCTTGTGTAAGCTGATACTCACAGCTGGCTCAGGCTTCAGGACAACTTCAGTGTGAGACAAGTTTATGACAGCAGGTTTGAATGCATGCTGTGCTTCTGGCTTCCCACCACATTCTCCTGGATGTTGAAATATTTATGGGGAAAACAGTCTCATTAGCTGAAAGAAAGAGATAATGAGCTACAAAACTGCTGATTGCCATAATGATTCATCCTCCTCTGGTGGACTTGAGTTTCTCCCATTTACTTGCAGGGACAGGCTTTCCGGGATGGAAATGACTGCAGTCCAGTATTTCACTTGTTTGATGAAATGGGAATAAACACCTCGCAGCCAGTAGCTCTTTCCAATATTCATTCTGTCATTACTGTTCTTTCCAGTTCAGAAGAGTGAAGTCTTGTGATATAGACTGGGTGAGATTTTCCTTAAATCTGCAATCTATGCTTGCTTTCCAAGTCACAATACTTTCCAAATTTTACAAGTTGTCCCCTATTTTTTTCTTTTTCTTTTTCTATTTCTTTTTTTTCTTTTTCTTTTTAATCTTCTTTTTTTCTTTCCTTTTTCCACTTCTTTTTCTTTTTTTCTTTTTCTTTTTCTTCTTTTCACAGTGGCAGTTGAATGTTCCTTTGATTGATAGCAGAACTCAGACTCCATCAAGGTTCAAGCCACAAATTCCCTGTGGCAGCCAAAACCACTGAGTAAGGGAGCCCAGTTTAGAAGGATTTAGGGGAAAGCAGTTCTGGGAACTCAGATTTGGGATGCCTGGAAGATGCTGGGAATGTGGTGCAACTCCGTTTAGGGCTTTCAAGATGTCATGAATTGTATTTGGGAGGAGGCAAGCTGGAGAACCATTGATTCTGGTAGGCAGGTGGATAAAAAAAATGAAATCGTTTTACGTATCAGTCTGAGCTGCAATCCTAAAGCTATGAAATCCTGTTCTGGGATCAGTTCAGAAAGTTTTTCATATCATTAAAATCCATCAGGTGGCTACTTTTCCCTAAGAATCAAGGATGTTTCCATGGCAGCTCCACATGGTTCTGCTGGCTGCCAGTCCGTTCCTCACCAATATTCTCTGAAATTATACAATGGTAGGCAGTGTGAACAGAGAGCAGAGAAGCTCCCATCCCTGCACTGAGTGAATATGTGGGTCATGTCTGAAAGGAACAGGATGCAACACCTGTCTTTTAAGAGGAGTTGATGTGGTCAGAAGAAAACTGGAACAAAATGGGACTGTTGAAGACCATGAGCACCTCCAGCTGTCGCTGCTGACACAGCTGCTGGAAGGAAGACAAGTCCTTATGGCTTTAGGGCAAAACCTTACTCACACATAACTTCTGCATGGAGTGGGAGGCCACATGGATGGTGGGTGAGGGTCCTTTTGAAGCTGGCCTTTTTGGGAGCAGCCAGCAGCAGCCTGGCCACCAGAGCCATGCCATGGGCAAACCCTGTCTCTAGCCATCCCCATATCTTGACAGGGAGCTGCCACTGCACAGTCTTCACACCCCTGTATGGCCCAGTGCAAAAAGAAAAGTTGGGGAATAGCTGGAACATTTGGATGCTCTGGCATCCCAAGGATTTCCTTTCTAGCATTTGAAATGACATTTCCTTTTGAAAGATTTGTTATTTGAGAAGAAAAAATATTTGGAAACATTTTTAAAAGGTCAAAATCAAAATAAAGATTTGGAAAATAGAGAATCCAGTCACTCAGTGTGAAATGTTAATTTCCTTTGGATTTGTTATGTGTAATTTTTCTTTTTTTCCAGGACTTCAACATTTTTTCTTTTCTGGTCAGAAAAGAATGTCAGATCCTGACAGTCCTTGTGGGGCTGGAGGAACCTCTCCTGCCCAGCCCTTGTGTGCACACATCATTCATATCAGGCACTGGCCCTTGGACCATAAATCAGTTGAGCAATTTGCTTCCAAAAGGAAACCACCACCAGAGTAGAAAAAGATGCTGAGAACAAAAGTTATTGTTCAATGTCTTAAAGCAAATCAGTGTTGAAAACAGCTTCCACGCTATTCCGTTTCCTACAGTTTTGTCATCTGAAAACAAAGATTCTTCTTTCTCTCTTCCACAGGCTTGACCTAAAGCTTATCTTTCTCCCGGTTATATGTCACTTGAATTCTACCAATTTTACACTTCCTCTCTGACTGCTTGTCGGGGCCAGGAGCAGGGACCCATTTGTTAGTCACTTTCCAAAGCACAGCAGGCTACTGCTGCCTGATGCAGGCACTATACCAGTACAGATAATAAACAAAGGGGAACATGCCAAGCCATACAAGTGTTAGAACTTTGAAGTTTTCTCTCTCTGTTTTTCTCATTGTAATTTTAATGTAGTTATTCAGAAGTTAATATATTTCACCCTTGCTGGTCACTGAATATCCTCGACTCAGCAGAGATGTAGAGCTGCTGAACACACTTAAAGCAAGGAGAAATTGATTGCCAAACAGATGCTGAACATTATTACTAATTTCTTGGTTTTCATCATTCCTCTCAAGTAAAGAAAAAAAAAATCAAATCATTAAAGTCTGAAATTGGTAACAAATCTTACGGCATTTGGATTCTGAAATAAAAGAGAAAGCCTGTGTCTGCAATCATCCAGCAATTTGTCCTTTAGCCTAAATGTGTTTGTTGTCCTTGGCATTATTTTTAAGACATCTCTATTTCAAAAGTGATCCTCTGACAAGTGGGGATTTCTAAGGTGTTGGCGGTGCCCTGTCTCTGACCCTGTGGAGGCAACAGTCTGGGATACCTCCTGGTGTCACTGACCAGGCTATTGGTAAACACAGGCTCAACTACCCTGCCTTTATTCTCACTGTGCATCTGATACACCAAGCGTGACGAAGCCACGACAATTATTTTTGTCCTACCATAGTGCAGGTTACATAGTGATGAAACCTGAGTATTAGGGGAAGTATTCTGCCAGGAAGAATTTTGGCTTTGCAGACCCCATGCATTCACCTTCACTCCCTTGCCTAAATACAGGTGTCTAAGGATAGGCATCCTGTGGGGCTGGGGGATAAAACACCTACGGGTGACCCACAGCTTCCCACGATCATGTCTAGGGACCACGCAAGATACACTATTGCACCTTAGGGAGAGACTTGTGTTCAGGCATCTGAGTCCTACCTCTAGGAAGCAGCAGGCACCAACACTCGGGTGTTTGCCTAGAGCTACATCCCTCCCCCACTTCAGGGTGAGATGAGTCTTTCCACAAAACCTGTCAATTTCTTTTCTTTGTACAGGAAATCCACCCAGCTGTGCTGCAGATGCTGGAGAACCCCTGTCTAGGAGAACGCTGTGACCACCACCTCCACCCAGGCAAACATTGAGGGGTTCTTCATGTTTGTGTGGCAAAATTCTTTGGAAGTATTGACTTCTTTCCAAGGAAATGTTTTATCCATTTAAGGTGGGGAGAACAGAGGGAAATTACTTTGTTTGTTCTAAAATAAATACCAGGTTGACAAATTTCTTTAACACTGACTAGCATGCATTTCTTTCCCATTTCAGTTTTGAAGTCTGCTAAAAGCTTTGTGACTGCACATTCATTCCTCCCAGTGATGTTAAAGGCAAGCAGTGCTGCAGGCTGGAACATCATCCAGCCAAAAATGATCGAAAGTCTCCTATGAACAATAGTAAGGGCAAGATTTTAGCCCTAATTTTTGTCGTCAAAATATTTCCACGAATTCTAGTTCTCCAGCATATGATTGTTAGCTGGACTAGATCAGGCACCACAGGGAAAATTCAGGCAAGTGGCTCTGAGATCTTAAAGTGGGGCAGAAATACCCTCAAAGGTCACATGCTTGCACGGGGATGCTACCAGGGCATTTTAAAGCAGTAGAGAAATAAAAAGCTCCAGGACGCTCTCAGGAGTAGAAATGGTTCTGGAGGAGGTTGGAGGAGGGCAAGGTGAAAAGACATTTCTCTGTACTGCATGAGACTGCAGCTTGAAACTCGGTGAAAGTTTGGGGCTGTGCTGCCTTTATCCAAACCAGATTTCCTAGCTTCACTCTCTGGGTGCAGGATTATTTTTTAGTTATTATTTCCTAGCTTTCCTGTTGCTGTATGTAATCACTCCAAGGAATGTTCAGCTATTTTCAAAACTCTGTGCTTAATAACCAAGGTGGATTTTTGAGGAGGTCACAATTTTGTCTGCACCAACATGCAGTGTAGCAAAATTGGAACAGGTCTGGGAGTGGATTTGTGCTGAGGACCCACCTCCTATCACTCATCTCTCCTCCAGCCTGGTTCAGATGCCCATTAAGATGTCGCACATGCTACAAGCACTCCCAGGAACTCCTCTCATTCTGGTTTCACCTGCCGGTCTGAGTTCCCTGATGCCAGTCTGCTGTACAAATCTTTGCAGGTTGTGCATGGAGAAGGCAGCTACTCACTTCAAAAACACACTCCTGCTGCAACGGAATGCTGGTGTCAGCACAGCCCCAGGTGTCGGTAATGCAGGGGCAGCAGAGTAACTTCCCTCTTTGCCCCCATTACAGCAGACAGAGCCACAGTGCTCCTAGGTACAGCCATGCTGCTCAGGAAGTGTCAGTGGCACCAGAAGGGAAATGAGCCTGCAGGGCTGGACATGGACATTAGGACCTAGCTCCTATTAGGATATTAACTATATGCAGCTCCAACTACTTTTTCCACAAGCCACAGCAAACCATGCTGATCCAACACATTCAGAACACCTGGGAGTACAGAAATTATTGTGTAGGAAGTGGTTAACAATTAGTTAAACATTAAGATGTCATTGTTAAGAAAGGGAGAGGGAGAAAGGTCCTTTCCCATAACCTCTCCCAAAGCAGTGCTAACAAGCTGAGCTGAAAATGCAACAGTTCACCTTGCACTCAGGTGCTGACAGCTACCTGTTGGGATGTGAGTAACACCTGCCAGGATGCTTGCAGTTCATCCAGCCTTTAAAAACATAAATCATCTAATCTCTGGGCTGAGCTTGAGGGGAGTCAGTAGTTCAGGCTCGTTTTAATTGTAATTCATATGACTATTCCTGCTTGGAGGAGCAAGCACCAAAGAGGGAACACACTGCAACCCTGTCCTCTCTGTGATCACTGACCCGTCTCTAGCCCTATAGGGATGACAGATGCAGTTTGTTCAGTGGAAGACGGAGCTGTCATGCAAGAGCATAGTGCTGCCCAAATGCAGCACTGTCAGCTTTTAGGGACAAGTTTGCCATCTTTGAGGGCAATTCTTGCAGTGCTTGTTCTGCTTGCCCTCTAACTTCTGAAATCAAAGTAGAAGAAGTGTTGCAGAAGTATTCTATCTCTTGAGCTCAGCTTTTGCAGTCTCACGGGAAACATTGTGAGAGCAAAATGCTCCAATTCAAGAATGCAAATGAAGACAACTCTAAATTTGTTGTTTAAAAATTGCTTAATTTTATACAACTATCTTTGGGGCGAGAAGTAGACTAACACTTGGTGATTTTGTGTGAGTTGCAATATTTAAATAGCACACTCTAAGGCTAAGGGCTATCTAAGCTCTTCTCTCTTTCCAATTTCTCTTCTAAATTAAGTCAGCACCTCCTATATGCTTGTGGTCTGCTTGTCCAGGAATGGATTCTCATCCCTGAAAAGATTTCAGAATATTTATTTTGAATGACCCGAAACCTTTTCGGGGATCCATAAAGACATAGCTCCTTCATTTAAGTTGGAAATTTATTAAATACAGATGTTTCATGACTGGATCCTGCAAATGCCCATGACTAAATAAATCATAGAATCCCAGGATATGCTGAGTTGGAAGGGACCCATCAGGATCATCAAGTCCAACTCCTGGCCATGCACACAACACTCCAAGAGTCACACCATGTGCCTGAGAGCATTGTCCAAACACTTCTTGTACTCTGTCAGGCTGGGCCTGTGACCACTTTCCTGGGGAGCCTGTTCCAGTGCCCAACCACCCTCTGGGTGAAAAACCCTTTCCTAATACCTGTATTAAACCTCCTCTGACTCAGCTTCACGTTGTTTCCTCTGGTTCTGTCACTGGTCACGAAAGTGAGGAGACTGGTACCTGCCCCTCATCTTCCCTCATGAGGATGTTGAAGACCACCACGAGGTCTCCCCTCTGTTTTTTCTTCTCCAGACTGAACAAACCAAGTGACCTCAGACACTCCTCATACAGCTTCCTCCTTTTTGCCCTTCTTGAAAATTGGGACAACGCTCACTAGCTTCCAGTCGGCTGGGACCTCTCTGGATTCCCAAGACTACTCAGAAATTACCTGTGGAAATTGCTCACGTGCATAAGTGTTTCAGAACTGGGTCACCTAAAAGGATATTTTTAGCAACAGTCAGCAAAATGCTGGTTCTGCTTACATAAACCTTGTGGATCAACAACGTTTGGCTGCAAATACAAGCAGTAAGAAAGTGGAAAGAATTGTAACACTTCTACTTATTAGTCAGACCCCTGAAGAGCAAAGAGCATCATGAAAGAAAAAACACTGGAAATTAAATTAACCAAACTTTGCTGAAATTGCAATCTGTTGTTGCAGATGGAAAGAATATGATACATCACCAGAAACGGCCAGCCTTTCCAGGTCCATTGCAGTCAACCCTTCAGCAAGTTTGTAACTTCAATCTTCTTGTTTTCTGAAATTCATCATGTCACTGCTCCAGGCTTCTGATCACAGTAATGCCACTGTCCTTCTGGCTGGTGGCATCCGTTCCCCCCAGACCTCCAGGATCCTGCAGGCAGCTGACCTCAAGCCCATGCAAGTGTTTCACAAGTAGCATCATGACCGTAAGTGCAATGTGAAGAAGGAATCACAGATCCAAACAGTCAGCTCAGCTTGATGAAGGAATACAAAAGTTTTCCTTTGGCTCTCACTGACCTCATAAAGCCAGCATTTAACCAGCTCTGAATTTCTGTATCAGTTTCATGTCTTGCAATGCTGGATACAACTCCACGATAAGCAGAGACTCTCTACAGTCATGCAGCTTGGTACATGACCCACTTGCAAGGGAGCAAGGGGGCCTCACAGGGCAGAGCTTTCAGGGAAACCTAGAGGGGTGGTGCAGGTCCCTTAAGTCCCAGAAAACTCAAGGCTAGTATTCTGTGCACCAGTCACACGGACGTGTAGGAAAATGGATGAGCAGTTAAAGATTCAGGCTGACAGCACCATGGACTTTGGTCCTGTGCTAGACAGGGAGGAGGTGCCTGTCCAGAAAGGTCTTGGTGTAGGACTGGGAGGAGGATTGCTGTGAATCAGATAAACAGCAGTTTCCTCTACATTCATCGCTTGAAGTTTTAGTAGTTCGCCGTTTACAGAGTCACTGGATTTTGTGGTTCAAGGTATTTTAGCTATTTTTTTGAATTGGTTTCTGCATCCCCCTGTTGCTCTTCTCCTTAGCTCATGACAGGAGAAAAGGCCCAAGTACTGAGGCTGAAAGCTCTTTACTCTGATCCAAATTCTGCTCTCAGGTCTGCCAGGATAAAATTGGTGACTAATTTAAGCATGAGCAAAATCAGGACTGTTCTCTTGTCCTTTCTGTCCAAAGGCAGCAGAGAAGGCCAGCAGCTCCCTGGGCTGTGTGAGCAGAAGCACAGCCAGCAGATCAAGGGAAGTGACTGCTTTTTCCACCAAACACTCAATAGACCACGTGCAGAATACCGTGTGGAATTTTAAAGTTCCCAATACTAGGAACACATCAATAAACTGGAGAAATTTCAGCGGAAGGCCACCAGTATGGTCAGGACTAAAGCACTTGCCTCCTGAGTAGAAGCTGAGGGAGCTGGGTTTGCTCAGCTTCAGAAGAGTTTCAGTGAGACATGAGAGCAGCCCCCCATACCTTCTGGTCTAATTTGTGGAGGAAGGTATGGGTGACCAGGTTGGCCAGGGAACAGCTGTGGTCAGTAACATCAGTCTTATGGTCCCCAGCTGTCTGACTTCCCTCCATCCTCATGCCATTCCATTACTGGACATCATTAAGGGATCTGGCCTGCCAGAGTGCTTGGGTCTACTTGGCTCTCAGCAAGGAACATGTTCCTCATCCCTGCTCTGAAGAAAGCATCACATTTCAAAAGTGTTCAAATAGCTCAGCATTTCCTTGACAGAAGATGCTAAATTCAGACCAAGTCTTATAAATACTGGATTCATAGTGAGACTCAATAGAGATGGGGGTGCTGGGGTTCTTTTGGTGATTGCTGCACTCCACAAATTTCTGAAGGGCTTGTTATAGTACCCCAAAGTGCCAAACAGGGTATTTAATGTGGGTCTGCATTTCAATGGAATTCTAATTTCATATATTTATGTATTTATAAAATGTATTTATAACATGGAAAATGAACTACAGTTGTAGAAAGTACTTGCTCCAGCAAATTTACCTGTGACTTGCAGGAGGCAAGGGAGGTCTGGACCTGGAATAAGATGTCTCAATCACAAAGGAGAGGGATTTTGCTTGAAAAGCACAGTGTTAGAGCTGCCCCATACCACCACTCTGTGTTGTACTGGCAGTACAGAGCAGACATGAACTCATCCTGGCCAGCCATGGTCTGGCTGTAACATGTAGGTACCCACCTCAGAATGTTCTGGCTCTGTTAGGGCTTTGCACTTTCCACTCTTGGCCCTTTCTCCTACTTCATATATTTGGGAGGACTGTTTAAAACATGGATGAGGGAGCAGTGCTCTGGCAGTGGCATTAGCAGGAGCTGTGTATTTTGGAATGCCTTCTCAGCACAGGCTGAACAGTGAAACCACAGAAACCCCAAATCATGCTGATGACTTATCATTTCTTGAGGGATTTTTGTCCCTGTCCCCAACATCTTGGAAATGGCAAGGCTTAGGAATGTAAAATTATTTTTCAGTGTAAGATTTTAAGGATTTTTGCAATGTTCTTTAGGAAAAAAATATTCTGATACTTAAGTGCATTGAAAGCTTTATTGGTGGGGCGTGAGGCGGAAAGAGCAAATATCGGCATATGAATAATGTGCAGATTACAAAAAGGGGAAATATAAATTGGGTTAAATATTTTTTCTTATCTCTAGCTCACTGCACTTTTGTGCTCTTTCCAGCTCAGCAGGACTTTTAGCCAGCTCAGATGTTTCCTCAGAGACACATAAAAGTTCTACAGCCCAGAAAAAGCCCCATAAAATAAGTAAAACCTCCCAGTGTGAAGTTCTTCCTCCTTCCCACACAGCAATTAACTCTTCTTCCTCCCACTTTCATAGAAGTTGGCTTCCCACACACTGGATGCCAAGTTTTCTGCTACTTCTTTTTCGCACCAACCTCAGGAGAAAGACAATGGATTTTTAACCATCCTGTCCTTCGACTGTGCTGTGTTCTTCTCATCTCCAGATCTTTCCTGGGACAGCTGCACTTTGCTATGGGCCTGCCCCAATTTTACTGGCCATTGAAGGATACTCAAATCTCCTTGCTTTCAACTGCTCCTCCTATGGGAATATGTCTTAACTATACCTAAATACCTTCCTCTTTCTAACTACCATCTGTGCTACCAGCTTAGAGAGAAACACTCTGGCTACTGGAAGCAAAGTTCTGGTGAGGGTCTTGGCATTTGGCAGCTCTTTTGCCTTGTGTCAGGCGCATAGAGAGGTTACAGTAAAACAAAGTCCATTGGTCTCAGGTAACTCCCACATCTCCCTATGACACAACCCCAGCGCTGCCCTACCTCACATCTCTCCTTCTTTGTTGATGGCAGACCTCCAAAAGGTCTCTTTTAACACTCATATTCACCTTCTTAATTTGTTTTTTGCCCCTTTTATTTTCTGGAGGATGAGAAATCACTTCTACTCTCCATTTCCTTTTCCTGCAACTCTAGATTATAGTTACTTACTCTCTGAGCATGTTTGCTCAGAAACTCTGGAAGCACAGTGCAGTTTGTTTTAAAGACCATTTGCAAGTGGAAAATATCAAATGTTGGTAGTGGTGCCAACATTTATTATATGGAGTTTCCCCTGTAGCTGGTTCATATGAAGTATTCATCATACGACACTGCAAAATGCATGTGATTGATTGACTGTCTGTTTTCAGGAACAGTAGAGTCTGTTCTGTAGCTGGCTCCCAGCCCCTTGACAGCTGGCTAGCTTCTGCTAGCTTCGTAGGGACAAACTGGATAAGCAAATTCATGTGTCTGGATGTGGCTACTTAAGCTCTATACAAAAGTTGACAGCTCCGGAATACAGGGAGCAGGACATATTCAGATGTGGATGCACCATTCCTTGAGACCTTCCTGGAATTCAAGAGCACGTTAAGCTGTCCATGTCAACACAGCCACCAGCTAGACCATCCGCACATCAAAGGAGCCAAATGTAAACCTGGCACTGCTCTCTTGGCTTCTCTGTAGGTCCATTTCCTACCTAAGTGCAAGAACTGCAATTCATCTGAGGGTTGACTGTTTCTGTCAAACCATGTCTGCATGTTCTAGCATGCATTATTTCCCATTAGATCTATTCAGATCTTGAAGGAGAACCACTTCCCAGTTCAACATCATAAAACACAAAGCAACGTTATCAGTAGCCAAATAAACATTTCTCATAAAATAGGGGAACACAGCAATAATATGCATGTAGAGAAAGCCACATTAGCTGTGTGACTAGAACAGATGCCTAGAACCAGTCAGGAAGGGGGGAAATGGCAAACAGACCCTTACGTGGCACTGTTCATTCTTTCTAAAATATGAATTTCTCTATAGTCACGTCCGGCCTCAAAATAATGACCCTCTTATGTGAAGCTCAACAGAGGCATCTCTGCTGACCCATGGTGTGAGTTTGTGGTCACAGCTGCTCCGCTCTCATGCCAGCACAGGGGGGCAGAAACTACAACATGAGCCCGAACAAAAGCATTCAATTTATTGCATCTGTAAACAGTTAGTTTTCCAGTTTTATATATCAATTTAAATTCAAGATCTCTAAATGTTCTTCTGTGGAGGCTGAAAACTGAAGTGTGACTATAACTTGTCTCCAGTCCAGTACTGAGGCAACTAACTACTAATTAATGCCCCTTTTTTTATGGGAAACCTCAGCTTTTCAGAAGGCAGATTTTGCATTTTCAAGAAGTGAAAAGGTCTTCTACTGCAATATAAGGAAGGAGGTGGGGATTAATCATCGGGTCTGAAGCCTCCAGCTCCAGACTGTCTCCTTGCAGCTGTTGGCAGCTGGCTAACCCACACCCTGATGACCCAAATGAAGGAGGAAGCTGCAATTCCAGCTGTTAGTTGAGACCCTGAAAAGGACTACAGACCTATGTGTGTGAAATGTGTGGACTCTGTACCAAAGCGAATTTTTATAAAGTTTTTTCAGGCTCAGTGACAACAACAGACACAAAAGCTGGTGGAAAAGATGCAAGACTGAAAACAAGACCCCATACTGAGGGTCTTTTCCTATAACTTCCTAACAATGCACAAGTAAGTCTCTACAGAGCAGTGAAACTTGGAGAAACCCATGACCAGATTTAGTCCCATGCTGAGAGATCCCCAAGATATCTGATTCCAGTCCTGTGAAGCACCAGGAGTCAGTGAGGATTCCAAAGAGTCCCTTTTATACTTCTGTAATTGCATGAAGCAACATTAAGACAAGGATAATATTTATCAGGGGATTTTCTTGTAGAGGAAGACCCTCAGAGATTTTTCCATTGACATTCTTGCAATCTCCTTTCCTGTTATTCTTTGGCAGAGTGAGAACCAAGAAGCCCAAATCAGCACTGGCTTGGTGTACTGCTATTGAATGAAATGCGAGGTGTTTAACGTAAGGAGAACTCAGGTTTAGTTGCACGCAAGGGATAAACAAGGGAGACTTGGCAAAGTCAGCAAAACCCCAGAGGGCACTGGGCTATCATATCGGTTCTTGCCTCTTTTTCTGTTTGGAAAATGAATGTGTTGGTTTTGATGTGGCTGGTGGAAGGTAACAGCTACAGAAAAGTGAATGCACACCAGGTAGAAGCACGCTCCCCTCCACAATAATGGAGCCAACAAACAAAGCCTTGAAGGAAGAGAGGCAAATTAGACAATCTCACTGGTTTTACAATACAGCTATAAAAATCTCAACATTCCACACGCTGCAGATATTAACCCACTACACAACATTTTACCTCCCAAGTGATACATTACAGAATTATTTCAAGAAAGTGTTTTTCACAAGCCTGAAGCTCTTTGGAGCTGCGACCTCTCAGGTGAATGGAATGTTTGTAAAAATGAAAATTTGGATGACAAGAATGGAAAGCTGCAGTTATACACCAAGATGACCTGAACACCACTCAGCACAGAGAAACTAGACACCTGTCTTCAGCAGCTTGCTTTTGCTGACAGAGAAAAGATCCCTGAACCAAGAATGTTTCAATTGGCAGACTGTGGTCTGGCTCTTTTTGCAAAGGAAGCCAAGGCCTGGGAATCTCAGAAGTTTGAGGGATCACAAAAAGTGCATCACATTTTGATAGCTCAGCTTAATGGACCCCAAGCTGTTCGGAGTAACTGGCAGTACCAAGGGACATTCAGCCTCTTGAGAGTGCTGTAGAAGGTGAACCAGTGAAAGATTTCCAAATGTTTTCAGAATTTTCCAAGTTGTAAGCATCATAATTCTTCTAATACCTACTTAATCCACTTGTTAGAAACATCAGCATATCGCTAAAACTCACTAAGAATTTGCTATATACCATGTGTTGTTCATGTTACATCCTTCAGTGCCATACATTTTTCTCCTCAGATGCAACTCAAACAACCCTTATAAAACATTTTGTCCCTATATCTTAGATGATGGCTCTTTGGAGAAATTCTGTTTTCAGTACAGGTTACTCAAATATCTTGTGATATATTGATTGATGTATACATTATTATAGTATACTACATAATAAACATAAGAATTCACTAACTGTATGAATAAGTGGCATGTCAGTTTCTCTGAGCAACATGGTTTTTTTCAGGTTTCTGAACCTTTGAGCTTTTAAGGGAAAAGGGTCCAAGCAGATTTCTCAGCACACACAATTCCAGAATAATTTTCAGAAGAAAATTTCAAAAGGAAGAAACCAAAGCCGAGTTTCCTTTCTAATAAAAGATCTTAATGCATATTTCTAGTAGGGAAGCTGAGAACCCAGAAAAATAATATAACTTTAAAATATAAAATAAGAGCTGCAGCAGCAGTAAAGGTAAATGGGAAATGGTTGGTCAGCCCTGACCTAACCTGGAACATTTCTGTGCAAAAAACAAGCAATAAAGCTAGGAATCACCAGCCTTCCCATCAGAGGAAGATTCCCCATCATCTTGTAAGTCAAGCCATGTTTGTTGGCAAGATCAATTTTGAGCCTTTGCAGACTGAGGACTAGCAGAGTACCTGGCAGGAGAGCAAAGGGGCTGCAGGGTCACCACGGACGCTCTGTTCAGGATCCAGGCTGATGCAGTACAGTGGACAAGACCATCAGTGTGCAGTTTTGTGAGGTAAAGTTTCAGAGCAGGAAAGTACCAAAAAATGAAGAGTAGATGTAATAATAACCTACAGTGCTACTTGAAATGAAGGGTCCTCATTCTGGTTGTTTACTTCTCTGTTTTGTTTAAGTTGCATTGCCTAAAGCTGGTGTTGACAATACTATTCATTTTGTAGGTTTTGTTTTTTCTCACATTCAGGGAGAGGAAATTGCAATATACCCAGAGCTTGGAACAATTTTCTCTTGTTTATTCACTGCTGATTAGCAGCATAAACTAAACAGACCTCAGCTGACTTGTATTTACATACTCTGCTGTTTCGGTAGAGAACACAAAAATACACAGTGTATCTGCTCTGGGCAGCCTCTCCTGTGTATACTCTTGCCTTTAGGCAGTTCTGTCTGTATGGGTCACCATGGCACAGGTTTGGGCTCTCACCCTGCCCTTCCATGGGGAAAGGGACTCCTTGTATCTGCTCATGGATGTCTGCCGGGATGATGGGTGCAGCTCCACAGACGTCCTCTGCCTTTCTCAAGGCTGTCCCAACCAAGAACAGGGCAGCTGGAACACTCTGAGGAGCCATTTTGAGCAACCCCTTCCCTCCCCTCCAAAGCTGACCTATAAATACTGACCTTCCAAGGCTACCCAAAATGATCCTCATCACCCAGTGTGATGGCATGTGTAGTCTGGGAGACGGTGACTCACTGGTGAGTGACTCCAGCTCATGAGCTTGCCCCAGGCAAGCACTCCTGGTCAGCAGGGACCCCCATGGGCAGCACAAGATGGGCTCACATAGGAGAGGTTTTGCAGCCTGGACCAGGCAAGACAGGGGCCAGCATGAACACAGAGATGCTGGGTGAGGTGGAGGAGCAGAGAAGATCCAATTCCAGGTCCTCTCCTGTGTTTTATTGCCTCTGTTTTATTCCCTCGTGATGCTACTGACCAGAGGGAAAGGGGATATGCTGCTACAGTGTGTTTTGGAGTTTGTGGCATTAACACCTGCTATGTTTATGCAGGAGAGAAATGTGTGGGCAAGGCAGGTTAAACATCTGTTAGAAGACATTAAGTGGGACAATACAGATCATGCCCATGGGTGCCAGGGAGGAATACCAACCTCTGAGTGATCCATTGTGAAATATTTTTGGATATATCTTAGATCATACTTGCAAGACATAGTGCTTCAAGAAAGACACTCAGCTCCAAGAAAGAATCTCCAATTACCAAAGGAAGAAAGTCAGTGAAAGGGAAAAATAGAGGTTAATGATGGAGAATCAACAAAAGCTTCTGGGACTTTATCAGCAGTTTAAACAAACACAGCCCATATTTTTAACGATTAAGAAGACCTTCACATAGCAAAGACCTTTGGAAGGATGGAAGTGTGGAAAATAATTAGGTGAGCAGAAACACTATTGCTATTACATTCAAGAAGAGTTTGAAAGCCTCTTGGAATAGTCAGTAATGCTTTTATTCCTACTGCAAGATAAACTGATTCTTGTTGCCCAGAGTACTCCTGAGAAAATCACACTGCCTGCAACCTTAGGAAAAGTATCACCTGTGAAAGCCCAGCAGGACCACACTGTATTTTTGTACCTCTTTCAACTTAGAACCTTCCAAAGCTTCAGACAGAGCAGGCTGCAAATTTTGTTTTGTGAGGGATGGACTTCTTCCTTAAGATTCTCTCTAAGACCTGAGAATGGACTTTACTGCTCCTGAACCAAAACTGTGCCTTCATTAAGAGAATTTTCTCACATTGCGTGTGAAATGATGAATGTACACTGAATAGAATCACAGAATATGCTGACTTGGGAGGGACCCATCAGGATCACCGAGTTCAGCTCCTGGCCCTGCACAGGACACCCTCGAGAGTCACACCATGTGCCTGAGAGAATTGTCCAAACACTTCTTGAACTCTGTCAGGCTGGTGCTATGACCACCACCCTGGGGAGCCCATTCCAGTGCCCAACCACCCTCTGGGTGAAAAATATTTTCCCTGATATCCAACCTAAATCTCTCTTGCCACTCATCCCCTGCAGCATGGACGTGCTGTAAGGCCTGGCCAAACAGTATCTCCTGCCATCTAGAGGCTTTCCGCAAAACCATGAGGGTATTGCCCACACTCGCGTGGCCTGATCCTCAGGCTCAGTTGAGAGCTTTCACAAGTCACATCTAGAAAGCATGTGCAGGAACTACTCTCAATAAGAAACCAAGGTCAGAAATTCTTCATGGGAGTCCAGGAGGCTACACTCCTTCCCTGCTTTTGCCCTCAGAGCCTCCCTCACTTCCTCACAAATGATTATGTATTATCTGGGAGCCAGCTTGCAACTTCCATTTAGGAAAAAAAAGAAAGGCCTTCTATTTGTTTGTTTGTTTTTAATTGAAGATGTTTATTTCCTCTTTATTCAGTGTTTCACACTTGGGAGTCCTCTGTGCTCAGTTAACAGGTTCTCCAATACAAGAGAGATATGGACATACTGGAGAAAATCCAATGAAGTGCCATGAAGGGGATGAGGGAACAGGAGCACTTCTGATATCAAACGAAAGACTGGGACACCTGTGACTTTTCAGTCTGGAGAAGAGGAAGCTCAGTGGAATCATATCCCTGATGTGAAGAGTAACAAAGATGGATCCAGGTTCTTCTCAGTGGTGTCCAGTGACAGACAGAAATCAATGGGCACAAACTTAAATACAAGAAAATCCATTTAAACAAAAGAAAAATATTTTTTCATTGTGGGATGGTGGTTAAACACTGGCACAGGTTGCAGAGAAACTGTGGAGTTTCCATCATTAGATATCTTTAAAATGCAAGAGGACATGGTCTTGCTATAGCTGACTTGGCTTTCAGCAGGACTGGACTAGATGTTTCTCAGTGATCCCTTCCCATCTCAGCCATTCTGTGGATTTATGATGATTTTTGTCCAATAAATAAATCCACTGTGGAAAATGTTTGGAGATTTAACTTTGTTTTTGTGAAATTTTGGTTCTGGTTTGGTCTGGCTGCATAATACAGTGGTTGGTATCATTCATAGACTTGTACATTTCTCCAGGTTGGAGGAACCTTTGAAAATCAGATCCAACACACTGGGACCTCAAAGCAAGGCCAACATCAAAGTTAGATCAGGTTACTCATGGCCCTCTCCAGGCTAGTTACGAGCACCTCCAGGGATGGAGTTTTCCCTACCTCTCTGGGCTGCTGTCCCTGTACTAAGTTTGATGATACACACATTTTCTTCATACATCTTGTGTTGCAGTCTGTGTCCGTTGCCTTTCAGTGTGTGTATTGCTCACGAAAGTGTGGGTCCATCTTCTTTATGATCCCATTAGGCCATTTGAGATATCAAATCACCGCCAGCCAAACCTTCCCTTCCCAAGTCTGAACAAACCCAGTGCTCAGCCCTTCCCTCTGTGTCCTGTTCACCAGTCCCCTAACCATCGTGGTCACCCTCTCGTTGATGTCCTCCATCTGGCCTTGTACAGGAGAGCAGAAGATACTCCATGTGCAGGCTCTCCTCTGCTGAAGAGAGAAGTACATCCCTGAGCCCACTGACTGTGTCCTTGCTAATGCAGCTCGGTCTGTGGCTCAGCTTCACTAATACGAGTATGTGCTTCCTTGGCATGTGCCATGTGGAGGTTCTCCAGCTCTTCTGCTGGTCAGGCCATGCTTGGAGCTGGGTGACACTGGCACTGGTGACACAATTGGCCCTGAGGTGTTATGGCAACTGATGGTACCTGAGGACCTGGCCCACAAGCTGTCGTCTTTGACACTTGACTTGCCAGTGTTGATACCAGGATTTTTGCACTCAGCTACAATTCCGGTGTTATTTTCTCTGAGTGCTCATTCTCACCAGGGTCATACATTTCACTGACTGTTGTGGTGCAGCTGGGCAGAGTGATGTGGCAGAAGTCCTGTGGGAGTGCTTCCTGCTTTATGGGACACACAAGCATGATGAGAAAGGGAGCAGCAGTACAAGGCATGGCTTTGTTTTTAAATGTTACCAGCTAAGGGCCCTCAGGCAGGCTGGCAGGACTCTGTGGGTGGGACTTTTTAAACATCCATGGATGCCAGTTTTGCCTTAGGAAGCAGAGCTGGGCTACTGCCACATTGACCTCATTCCCTTCTGCATTTACCTCTTTCTCTTCTGCCAGAGGAAGACAGGTCTTCACTTGAATAACATCTATCTGCCTAGTGAGAAAAGAGGATACAGGTTCTGTGGACAGAAAACTATATAGCTCCTTGTAGAGAAGAACTGCAAGGATCCTTTCACATTGTTCAGAGGGTTGGGTTACCTCCCACGAAGGCCTTCTATTATCTTTCCAAGTGACACTCAGTGCTTCCTTCATCACCAAAGAGTTCCTCTGTTCACATGCTGAGTCCACATGCAGGGCTTTGGCTGCCCCTGAGAACCCTTGGCATTTGTCACACGTTGGCAATTGTTCCTGCTGCCTTTGAGACAGAAATCCCAATTCTCACAAAAATATGGTACAGTGATCAGAGATTAGCATCTGGAACTGACCAGGCCAGACAATGCTTTGAGCAGCTTGCTTGTCTTTTCGTCCCCACCCCTTTCTCCGTTGTGTTTTTATCCCTTTCTTTTTCAACTCTGTACAATTCCCCACCAGGCAGGGCCCTGGCATCCCTCCACCCCTGAGAGACTTGGACCGGAGGCAATGCAGGCCCAAGCTGTGTGAATTTTCTCTCTGTGGGGATCCTCCTTCTCCTCCATCCTGTTCCCTCAAGGTCACTTAGACAAGAAAGCAGGGGTGGTGCAACACCCCTCAGAGCCTCTGAAGGGACATGGCATTCTCTGATCTGGCGCCAAGAGCTTGAAAACCAGATGCAGATGTGGTGTTGCCAGTAAGAGGGGCATGGGAGAAGAGCTGAGAGAGGAAAAGACCCATTCCTCTCCCATTAGCACTATCCGAAGTTGTAATGACACTCCCTGATAGGCAGGGCAGCCACAAAGCTGTACAGCTGCTTCAGTTGAGAGGAGGTTTAGCTCCCAAGCAGGTGTGCTGCCTCTCCTATGGTGGCATGGCAGGACCAGCGTGTCATGGGGACAGCAGGGACATAGGGAAGGAAAGGTGAGGGAGGAAAAGATTTCATAAATCTTTCTTTTCCATTGTTCAGGACACTGACAGGGCCTTGGAGAGAGGATTTGGATAGGACATGGCTTTCCTGACCCACACGGCTTTTAGTCACCTCTGTAATCCCACCTCTTAGATGAAAAAAGAGCAAGATCAGCATCATCTCTTCAAGAAACTACTTGGTATCACAGTAACATGCTTACCCTACACAGGGGGCAAAGAATGCAAATGTGTCAATGTTGGGGTTTTAGGAGGTCTCTTTTTGTTTTCTTTTTCTCTCAAAGAATTTTTTCCCCATACAAGCTGCCAAAGCGACAAAAGACCTGGCCACAGGGGGAGGAGTCTAGCTGGCCAGCCTCTTTTTACCTGGGATTTTCTCGTGTG
The DNA here is from genome assembly GCA_013397775.1 of Eulacestoma nigropectus. Classification (NCBI taxonomy): domain Eukaryota; kingdom Metazoa; phylum Chordata; class Aves; order Passeriformes; genus Eulacestoma; species Eulacestoma nigropectus. The sequence continues at coordinate 417,650 of VZTE01002090.1, read as the reverse complement.
GGGCAGAGAGGCCGCGAGATTTGAACTGGATAAAAGGGTTTGGGTGGGGTCCCTCGCTCTCTTGTCCTGCCGGCATTAGAGGGAGAGAGTTCGCCACTACTACAGACTTCTGCTTTCTGCTGCCTTCCTTCTACCCATCTGCTCGAGTGCTTCAGGGGACCCCGGGATCCCAAGCCCGCCTTTCCCTGCCCTGCTGGGAGCCGGGCC